>CM019214.1:119692273-119863299 GCA_009741485.1 Malurus cyaneus samueli
AGATGTAACAGGTGAAGGGGCTCTTACAATGCACAGCTAAGGATGCATCAGAGGGTCCTGTCAGTATTGCAGGCTGTTGTGAATGACTGATTTTCCATTTAAAACATCAATAACAGATCGATCTGGGTCAGCACACCCAATACAGATAATCCACTGAACTTCAGGAGGATTGAAATTCAGCTCTGGATCAGGCAGCAGGCTCTGGTCAGTGCTGGAGGAATTAATTTTAACTGCAAAAATGCAAATTGAGACACATTCACCGAGTTAGAGCTGTTGCAATCACAAGGCCATGCCTGGTTAGAAACAGGCTCATTTCTATTCCCTGGATAAAAAAGAGTCAGTTTTAAATTTTCATAAAAACCAGGAAGAAGAAAGTGCAAATAGAGCTTAAATTCTGCAGATGCCCCGGGTTGAGCAGCCATTTGACACTGATAAGAGCATCATTTCTTAATTAGTGCTTTTATAAAGAACACAGGGGAAGTGAACGTGTACATAATTAGTGGCAGTCTCATTAATCTTAAGTAAACAAAGCAGTTGTTCGGTGTTTTAAGGCTGAATTAACTGGGAATCTGCTGGCCCAAGGCAGGTGTCCATTTCCAGGGGGACAGGGAGGGGATGAGCACCCAAAGGTGCCCTGGTGCCAGCTCAAGCTGCTGCTGAGACACGAGCTGCTTCCAGCCCTGCACCAAAACCCTGCAGGAATCCTGCTCCCTGGGCTCCCAGGCAGGGCTGGGCAGGGACACGGGGGTTTCAGGTGGAAAGGCCAACAGTGGGAGTGTGAAAATCCCTTTGGGGGTGTCAGTGTCCATGTCCATGGGAGAGGTGCTGCAGGAATTGCCCCGGGCTCTGAGAGCACCAGAGACCAGCAGGTCCATGCCAGGCTGCTCGTGGAGTCACTGGGCTGGAAAGATCCCAGCAGTTCCCAGCAGTGCCATGTTCACCTCTAGACCATGTCCCCAAGTGCCACAGCCACACCCTGTTCTGGACCCTTCCACCCAGGACACGAGCCTGGGGCTGAGGCAGAGCTGTGCCTGCCTCCACTGCAGATCCTGATTGTCAGGAAGAACACAACAGCAAAACACGGCTCTGAGACAATTACTCTGCTTTTTGCATTGGGGGAAGACTAAGATGGAGCTTCTTCTGCTTCAGCACCAGTGGAAATGCAGGAAAATGCAATATATGACAAAATTCAATATACAACAGAATGCAATATGTAACAAAATGCAACATGTAGCAAACCCTGTGCTGCTCGGATGGGCCTTGTGCTGAAAGGTCAAACGTGCAAAAGTTGGGGATTTTTTGAGCTGGGACACAGGGTGGGAATTCCTGGATCCTACTGAATTTTCTGTGTTTAGCACCAAACAGCGTGAAGGATTGGGTGTATTGTATTTTGCTGTTCATAGTCCAGCTGAGCTTTGTGTGAAATGAGCCCGTTTTCAGTGAGGGCATGTTTTAACCAACTGCCTTTTGTTTTTGTTTTGCTTTTTTCCTTTTTTTTATTTCTCCCTTCCCAGTTTCCCCTGCCCACGGAGCTCGTCCAGCGTCCTGGAGCTACTTCCCCCCTTGTACGTTTTATTTATTCCTTTGGCCTTCTCTCATTCTTGCCTTGTTTCTCTGTCTTCTTTTTCTTTCCTTCTTCTTCTGTACCTGCAGGTCAGTAGCACTGATGCCCTGAAGGATATTTAGGGAACCCAAAACAAACTTTTGTTCTAAGGTGCCTTTTTAAAAGATACTTGAACTTAAAATAATACAGAGGGAAAGAACAAAGCTGGTTATAGCTCTTTTCTGGGGGTGAGAGAATCATTTTGAATCCCTAAAAAGATTGAGAAGATGAAAAAGAAAGAAATTAAGTGCCAGGCGACCAAGTATGAATGTCAGTGTGAAAGAAAGAGGAGATAAAAATGGGTGATGGGGAGGAATTAAACATAGTTCCTAAAGTCTGTTAGAACATGACAACCTTCAGAAGCCAAAATTCCTTTATTTTTTTTTTTAATCAGGGAATGCTCTTTGTGCTTACCATTTGACAATGCCCAAAGTGAACTAATACGTGGCTTGCTTATTCAGAGTCCTGCTTCGTCTTGCTGTGGTCTTTTTTAGTTCCTGCTTCTGCTGGTTAAAACCTCACAGCAATAGCCTGATGTCAGCAAAACCTGGGACTGGTCATGCAGATTTATCCTTTTTACAGCAAATGTCTCACTTGCACAAATCAGCTCCCCTGGGATGTTGTTTGGATTCCCTAAGTCAGTCTGGAAAGTGGATATGCAAATCCTGGGAGGAGATAATTATCAAATCTCGAATATTCATGTATGTCCTTCAGCCAGGCACCCACTGCCAGCCACTGTGTGGGTGTCCCTGGGATGTGGGGCACAAGCAGTGCACCCCATTCCCAGGGCTCCCTCCAGCAGCACAGAAAACCTGTCCTGGGGTGAAGATTTGATTTCCATGAGCATCAGCATCACACTTCACCAATGTGATCAGATCCCTCCAGGCAGGAGGAGACTCCAGAGGGAGAGAACAGGGTTTGTGTTTGGGGTGTACCATGGAGAGTGAGGTGAGGCTTCTTCCACTGCACATACCCAACCCACAGCAACCAGGGAATACTGAAATGGGTATGGAGGGTTTAAAAATGAGGGCAGAATTTACTGCTGTGTCAGGCTGTGTCCACTGATAAATAATCTGACAGAAAAGATGGGAGGAATCCAGATAGTGAATCGTGTAAGATCCAGGGAGTTCCCTTTGGGCACACAGGTATGGGAGAAAGGTTTTTCTTAATGTTTTCCCACTTGTACAGCCAAGTTCCTTGGAACCCCGAGCCCTCCAGAGATACAATTCCTGCCAAGGATCAGCAGCAGTTAAATTCAGATAGTACCAGCAGGCTTTAGCCTGTCTCTTTTTTTCAGGCAGCCTTTCTTGTTTTTTAAGGTTTTTAACACAAAAAACATTTCTGGTTATTTAATGCAAGTGGTCAGTGCTGAGTCCCCCTCCTCTCTCATCTGTGAGAAGGAAGATTTCGACACCAGAGCAGCTCTAATATTTATGCTCAAAGATACGAGGCTTATTAGTGGTTCTGCTTGTTTTTCTTGTGAAATTAATTCCTTGTGACAGCCCTGTCCCTTTGTGAGTCATGGAATTGCCACAGAGATGAGAAATTTGGCCCTGGCTGCTCTGAGAGCACCACTGGAGAGCTGGGAGCCACATCCTCCCCTGGCTGAGCACTCCTGGAATCTGGGGCTGGTTTATAATATTCCTGAGTCCCACAGATTGTGGCTGCATGACTTCTGCTACCAGCAATTTAGGAATAGTTGTGTTTTTTGAGTGTGGAGGATTTGAGGTCCTGTTCAGGTTTTGCTGGTGCAAGGGCGAAGTTTCTTCCTGGGCTCCTTTAGACACAGAAGTTCTTTTTTGGCCTCAGATGAATGAGCTGAGCTCTGGACAGGGAGGCAAGGGCTGGAAGAGGGTTTTGTAACTGGGACACAGTGCCCTTACTACAAGCCTGCAACCCTTGATCTCCCAAGCACAGCAAAAGCTGTTCTGTGCAGGCTGTGCTGTGTTAAAAATCCCTGATCCGGCCTCCAGCCTTTGCCAGCCCAAAATGACATCTATTTGATATAATTTTGAATGCACTCTTTAGAGTAAAAATTCTGCTTAGGGTGGTCTGTGCACAGCATCCCAGAATCCCAGACTGGGTTGGGTTGGAAGGGTCCCTAAAGATCATGTGGTTCCATCCTCTGCCCTGGGCAGGGACTGGGATTGAGAATTGTCCTGCAGACACAGTGCTCAGTGCTGAGCCAGCTCCAAGCACAGTTGTTCAGCACCAGCAGCATCCACTTCAGCCCCAGCAGCTCAGTGTCCCAGGGATTTGGGTGCTCACTCAGCTTAGTTCATCTCACCTCACTGCTTTTGCCATTCACGCTGTGAGCTCGGTGGATCACCTCCCTCACACTGCCATTTGCACACAGACATTGATGGGGAGGAACAATTCAGGCCCAGAACAGCCCAGAGAAGCCCTGGCTCTGCATGCCCAGCACTGAACTCTGCATTTCTCCAGCTCTGTTTCTCTCATTGCTGTCTCTCCACATTGAATTGTTGGTCTCCTGCGGTCCCTCCAGGAGATCATTTCAATTTAACTTTGTGCTCTCTCTTGCCTTCTGTCTGTCACTGCCCCCTCCCCGACCCCATGAGCAGATTTGGAGATGGATAGTGTAAAGCCAGGCTCTGCATTTGGTACCGAGGCTCTGAACCAGTCCCAGCTGCGCTCAGGTAGAGCCTGTGTGTGCCATCACTCTCTGTGCTAACCACTCTAACCTTGTATGTGATAGCAATAACCTCTCACTAACCCCTAGGCTTGCTGCCAGAACGTAGCTGTAGTGTCATCAGTCGTGAAAGAAAGAATTATTAATTTTTTTAATATTAAAAGCTGTTGGGTAGAAAAGCCAGTGCCTGGTTCTGAGCACCCACCTTCTCAGGGGCAGATTTCTTGCAAGTGATTTCCAGACCCAGTCAGTGAATCAGAATCTGAAAGTGATGCTCACCACACCTGGGCCTTGCCATGGGTACACCCTGCAGCATCAGCAGCCATGTGGGGGTTAATCTGGGTATCAGAAATCAGCTTCTTCCCCCCTCCAGCTGCTCATCTCTAAATATAAAGTGTTCTTCTTTTCCCAGGCTTTCATTTTGTGCCTCACTATCCAAAGAGTTTGCCAAACCCTCTGTGACCACAGCTCTGGAGAGAAGAGCTTGCTTGAATAATAGAGGGAAGAAATGTGGTTAAAGATATAGTTTTATGGCAATGGAAACGACCCTCCTGTGTGCCCAGTGCACAGTGGGAGCAGAAAACAACTGTGTTGTGTTGTCATTGCCATGACAACGTGGCTGTTGCTTGTCAGAAGTGGCATTAGGTGAAATGAGAGTGTTCCAGTGGAACTGAGGAGCTGAGATGGTACAGTTTATGTACTTAAACACTTGATCCTCAGTTACTGAGAGGTATCTGACAACAGACATTTTAATTTATTTGCTTGTTGTGTTGAATCATACCTGGATCTCTTTAATGCTTGAAAATAGACTATATGTGGGATTTTAGGAGAGGCAGAGCAGCGATGTGTGGGAGCTTTATTTCCAGGCAGGGCTTGGAACCAAAGCATATGGCAGAGCTCTTCAAAGCTTCACAAAACCCCTGTGTCCCTCTGTTTCCCCCAGTCCCTTGGGATTGAGGCTGAAATGAATTTTCAGGGGAGCTGTACCTTCCTAGAGGTCATCCGAAGCTGTTCTTTGGGTTAAATGAACAGGTTATTATTGGATATTTAATATCAAAGAAATGCTGATCAGTACAGCCAGGCAGACCTCATTTGGGTCCTGCCGTCCACAAAACCATGGAATCATGGAATATCTTGAGTTGGACCCACAAGGATCATCCAGTGCAACTCCTGGCCCTGTACAGACACTCCAAAATCCCTCCCTGTGCCTGAGAGTGTTGTCCAAACATTCCTGGAACTCTGTCAGTCTTGGGGCTGTGACCATTCCCTGGGGAGGAAGAACCTTTTCCTGATACCCTGCAGCACTGGGAGAACATTTCAGTTTATGAAGGAGCCAGTGCTTGTGCAGTTCAGTGGCTGAAGTGCTTGGTGAGTGCCAGGCATCTCTTCTAATTGTATTTGAACTGATTGCAAATCTTCTTGTGCTCTATGTGTAAAGCTCTACCTCTGCTGCAATCCTTGTCTGCATTCCCATTGTACCTTCTGCAGTCACCAAAGGAGAATTTATTTTTAAACTGGGCTTTAGGGCTTTTTTTCACTCCCATCATAACTGCTGGATGCTTGCTTTAAAAAAAATAGTATTATTTTGTTGTTAGTTTCGATCTTGGATACATCAATCTTGGATCTTCGATTTGACATTAGGAATGTCAAACTTTCACCTTCCATAATTGTGTTGCTTTGCTGGATTTCAGTGCAGTGAGCTCTGTAAAGTGCTTATTTACCCTGAATTGCTCCAGTAATTACCTGGTTTTAGGAGAAGGGGATTTATTGAAGGGACTGCCCAGGACTATAAGACTGTTTAGTCTTTTTAGGTCTTTAAATCTGTAGTGCAGGTCCGAACTGCAGCAGCATTTTCCTGGGTTTTTCATTTCCTTGGAATCTTTTTCTCTTTGCTATCCCTCCCTTGTTTTAAGCAATTCGTCTTTTGTTCCTTCCCATTTTTTTGGCAGAAATAGAAAGGGATGAGAGCTGTGGGCTGATCTGTGGAAGTGCTGCTAAATACAGGATTCATCTGGTCCTCTAGGAAATCTGCACCATAAAATCTGTGATTCTGCCGGAAAAGTAGGAGTTAGAGAGAACAGCTCTTGAGCCTGCACTCTGGGAACAGACATGACAGAAATCCTGTGTTCCCTGGGCAGGGTGGGATGGAGAAGCATCCCAAAAGCAGCAGCAGCAGCATCTGTCCTGCCTGGGATGAAGTGTCACCCCCAGCCCTCTCTGGGGGACTGGATTTGGAGAAAGTTCCGCTGTGCTTCAGCCAGCCAGGCAGCACCAAGACAGCTCCAAGGGCGTTGTTCTGCTTTTCCAACAGTAACTTGGGAGAGGGAACCAGCAGGGCTCTGATCTGGAGCTGCTGCTCCACTCCCAGGATGCCCTTGGCATTCCATGCAAGCACAGCATTCCCAGGATCAGTTGTGCAGCTCAAGCTGTGAATGATTTTCTAAATGTCCCATTTCCCTTTTTGGAGGGGACAACATTTGCATCTGTTTTCCTCTGGACCTGCATGAAAATGCATCTGAGGATTCTCCATAATGTACTGTGGTAAGAGTTGCAGGTACACTGGCACTGTAGTTTGGGGAGTTCTCCAACAAACTGGGAGTAGTGGATTTACAAAGAGCAGGTTTTAGAGTTAAAAAGTGTCAGTTATTCTTTCTGCACCCTCTGCCTAGGGGCACATGTTTTTGTAACTTGCTTTTGATTTTTGCCTTCAGCAGCAAATGTGAAACACTTTTTCTGTCCACCTAAACAAAACCTGTAAACCCTGGCTAACTCGTAAGTGAGAGTCAAACAGGAATTGTATTTCACAAAGCTCCTCAGGATGCAGAATATTAGGGAGTCAGTGTATTTTTTCTGCCTTTTTAATCCTTTAATTGTTTACCAGTGCAGATGTTTCTGACAATGGCAGTGAACACGCTCACTGAAGAGTGCACTTTGGCAATGCTTTATGACCACCCCTGCCTGTTCCTCACCCCCACACTGAGGAGTTTTAGGTGATGTTGATGCAGTGAGAACAAATCCATGTTTCTTCCTGGGTGCCATGGAAACTGTCTGGGTGGTTCTCAGGCAGTTGTGAGTTGGTTGACATTTTCTTCAAGAGGCCTGGATTTGAAAGCCTGGAGTGGAAGAGCAGGATTCAGGGATTAGTGCTGTGTCTGGAGGGCCCAGGGGAAGCTGGGGCAGGGGCAGAGCAGCTAGAGCAGGGCAGGACATCCATCCTTTGGAGAGAAGCTGGGCTGAAACAAAAGGGACCTGCAGGCTCAGGGATCCAGGAGCAAGAGGAAGGTACCCTTTGGTTTTGCTGCTTCATTAAAATCTTCTTTTCTTTTTTAACTGAACTCTTAAAAAGTTTTCTGCTCTGTGAAAGCCCTGTTTGAGCTCTCCCCACCCTAAAGGAGTGAATCCTGTGTCCCCTCAGAAAGTGCCATGAGTGCAAAGCCAGTGGTCCCGGGACAGTTGGTGGACACCAGTGTTGTCCTGTGGGACCAGCAGGTGCAGGCTGAGCCCAGGGATGCTCCAGGGACCTTCTTCCTTCTCTAAACAATCCCAGCAGGCACAGGTGGAGGTGTCAGTGAATGAGCCTCTGTGTCCAACTCCCATGTTTGTATTCAGGTTTCTCCCTGGCATAGCTGAGTCTCCTGGAAGTATGGAAATGATCCCACGTGGAGCTGGCACAAAACTCAAAAAAAACCCCATCCCAGCCCACCTCAACCCCCTGTCAGGGTCCAAGCTCCTGGAAGAGGAGCTCTTTAGCAGCTTTGGGGCACAAGGCGAGCAGCAGGGCTCTGCCAGTTGAGGAGCATCCTCTGCTCCATCCCAGCATATCCCCCATCCCCACTGGGAGGCACTCCTGGTGTAATTACAGCACTGGAAATCAGCCTCCAGGCAAGGGGAAATGCCTGCAACGCAGGTAGAGGGAAGAGCCAGATGAATTCCTTTGTTCCCTGTAGTGCAGTTTCTCCTTGTGTGTGGTCACTGAGGCTTTGGGAAGAAGCTGAGCCCATAAACAGCAGCTTCCAGCATCTCACATTTTGACAGGTAATTTTGTCGTGCGCCTTGTCCATGTTTCCTGGGGAATTTTAATTGGAAAAGAAAAGGAATAAGCGTGGTGTGCACAGTCTGTACACACACCAGTTAATGAATAATTACATAAATCTGTGTTCTGTGCAGGTAAGAAAGAGCTGTGTTATTGTTTGTTATGGAAACATTGCTGGTGTTCGAGAGGCTGGATCCCCCAAACTAGGCTGAGTGGTGAAGCAAAGTGGTGAAACTTGTTTGAGTGCAGGGTGCTGGTGGCATCAGTGTGCTTTAATAAGGCCACTTTCCTTTTCACTTGTTCTGTGCTGCTTTCTCACTCTGCCTGCCCTCCACTTGCTCAGGTTGGGGGGTTGTTATTTTTAAACAAGATGTTTATGAATACTTTCTCACAAGCTCTGTCAAAATGGGACTTAACTCTAATAATAGTGGGCTTGAGCAAAACTCTGCAGTTATGCTGAAAGCTCTGAAATGATGGCAAGGGGGAGTTTGTTCTGCTCTGCTTTTCCTCTTCTCCTGAATAATTCTGTAAATTACTGTGGGAGCCAGGTTGTGGCTTTGAAGTACTTCCAGGCAGCTTTAACCATAGATGATGCCACAAAACTGATCTCTTCCTGGCCTATGGATTTATCAAGGGTCGTGCTAGTACATAGCTCAACTCTTCCATTAAAACCTGGTCCTGGGAAGTTCACAAAGGCTGAGCAGCTACAGCACCACCTCTCTGTGCACAAACACTTAATAAATGGAATAGCTGGAGTATTTTTCTTGCAAGCCGTGGCTCCATCCACCAAAAGCTCAGTCACCACATGGTACCAATGTGCCCAGAGAAGCTGTGGCTGCCCCTGGGTACCTGGAAGTGTCCAAGGCCAGGCTGGACAGGGCTTGGAGCAGCCTGGGATAGTGGAAGGTGTCCCTGCCCAGGGCAAGGGGTGGGAATGGATGAGCTTTAGAGTCCCATTCTGGGATTTGATGATTCCATACTCAGTGACATGAGGTCCCTGGATATCAAACCTGGTGGCTGTCAGCTTTGAATCAAATCCAATCATATTAAGGCATTCCATGCCATGAAGTGCTGCTCTGTTGTTTTTGGGTTTTTAGTGCCCTGATCTGCTTTCATCTATAGTTTCTCAGCAAAGCTCCTTACTTTTAAAAGCGTTTTTGTTTATTTGGGGTGTGTGTGTGCTTTGGGAGCAGCTGACTGCAGCATAAATCCAGCTGAGTAAGAAGCAGCATTGGAAAATCCTGCCTGTCCAACTCCTAATGATGGCTTGAACCTCCTTTGGTGGTTACATTTGCAAAGCCAGAAAGTGGAAGAAGCTACAGGCTGCACTAATAGCATTCCTTGTGTTGCTTCGCCTTCCCAGTTCTTCTGTCTGAATTAACTTTTGGAGGATAGGGTGAACTTCAGGATTCAATTTGTAGCAGGCACATGGATGGACCCTTTTTTCTGTGGTTTCAAATGCTTGGGTTTCTTAGCTGGTTTAAAAGGTACCATTATTTCCTCCTCTGCTCATGGCAGCTGACCAACTCCTCAGGAGTGGGGAATGCAACTCTTTCACTTGCCTAACAAAAAATTAGTGCTTAAAATAGTCTGGCAAAAGAAATTAGAACAGAAAATGAGACTCATGTGATCATTTTATTACTTCCAGTCAAATATTCTGAAGCAGCAAGAAGACATCCCAGTGCTGCTCGGTGCAGTGGAGAGCAGAGACTCCTGTGCAGGTGCAGGAAGTCCCAGGTGCAGAAGAGCCACATCCCTGGTTGTTCGGGTTTAATTGTTTCATTCCTAAAAGAAAGGCTGTTTCTAAGAAGGATTAAGGGGTTTCCTTTACAGGAAAGGAAGTGCAGATGGGGGAAGGTGTGTCATTGTACACCAGGTAGTAAAATATCTCCTCAGAGCAGTAATTGCAAAGGTAAAACCCAAGCCTGAAGCTGAGGGAGCTCTGTGTCCTTGAGGATGCAGCTGTTACATTCCTGCTTTGATTAGCAAAAACTGGTTGATCAGCAGGACTGGGCAGCCCCTTGCCTTAGTTTGAAACTGGGCACCAGCAAAGCGTGTGAATGGAGCAGTTTGTCACAATGGGGTCACCAGCCTTGAAGGAGTTTTCCTAGCCAAGACTACTACAGTAAAAAGGAAAAAAAAATATATATATATATATATGGGGTGCATACAAGACATCCTGGTAGCTTTGGGCAGCTCGGTGTTATTGCTCTGAAGTCCTGGATGCTGCTTGGAATTGTATATGCATTTTGTATGTTAATTTGGAATAGCGTTGCTTCTGATGTTTTCATCTGTGTTGGGATTTTCCCAGCTTTGATCCATGGGTTTGATAGAAAGAAAGTTCCCAGAATGGCAAGTTGGTACCAGGGGGAAGGGTCTGTTCTTGGAATTATTCAGAGAGAAGTGGATTTAGGAGTTGTGCTTGGCTGCTGAGGTAAACTCTGGTGTGACACTGTGCTCATTGCCCAGGCCAAACAAGTCCAGCAGTAAATACCAAGTATGAGGAGCAGCTGGAGAATAGGATTATCAGGAGATGGGAGTCAGCAAACGATTTTGAAAATAGCACAGAGGAAAAAGCGGGAGCACCCAAAGAAATGAGTTTTCCTCTCCTGCTCATCAAGATGTTTGCAGACAGAGAGACAAATTCCTCCTTGATCCTTCTGACCCTGAGGTTGCCCTCCTTTAGCTGTCGAGGCCACATTTTAATTGCTGGGTTGACAGCAATTACTGGGATTGATGAACTGGTGTTAATGGGGGAGCTGAGAATCAAACAGCACCAAATTTATCCCACAAATATGCAATAAATGCAGGTAAGGCCACAGCTTCACTTGGCACCAGGAAAAGGCTTGGCCAAGGCTTCCTGCCCTCCTGGCTCTTGTCCCTGCTCCAGGTTCTGGCCGAGGCTGGGCAGGGATGGCAGTGCTGGGGTCAGGTTAAGTCCCAGGGTCTCTGCTCTGCCCTGGGCTGGAACCTGGCTGGAGCTGGTCACTGGGAGATGATCCTGTCATTTGGCTTTGCTTTCAAACAGCAGAACTCCTGGAGAATTTTTAATTGGGTTTGTTTTCAGTGATCTGATCACTGTGGACCAGCCCCTCGCAGTGGGAGGGGGCATCGTTCTTGTGATTGCATTAAAAGGGACACCGTGGGTGTGAGGGGCTGTCCCCAGGGCTGTCCCCAGGGCTGTGGGGCCCCGCCTGTGCCCCATCTCAAGATGGGATGTGCTTCCATGGGAGCACTCAGGCATGCCCGGTGTCTGTCCCTTCCTTCTGGACATGCTGAGACAGATCTTCGGTGTGGGATTTGCAGCGGGAACAGTGACAGGGACAGGGATGATGGCACAGCCGTGCCTCTGAGCCCTGCAGTCCCTGTGGGGTTGGGCTGTGCCCCTCACCAGTGTCCTCTGTGGCTTTTGTGGCATGAAGGAGCAAGGAAGGAGAAAGTTGATGAAGCTGAGTTCAGGTTTCCTGGCCCATGTGTTTTCCTGGAGGTGCTCCTGGGCTGTGAGGAAGGGGATGGGATGGGATGGGCGCCGGGCCCATGCTGATGGCAGAGGTTCCGGAGCAGCCGTGGGTTCCATGGGCAGAGCCCTCACAGAATCCCAGGGTGTGTCAGGCTGGAAGGGGCCACAGGGGTTCAGCAGGGCCATCCCAGAGCACAGGACTGTGTCCAGAGAGTCTGGGATATCCCAGGGAGGGACACTCCATACTCTCCACTGCACCGGAGACTTTCGCCTCATGTTCAGCTGGAACTTCGCGGCATCGGTTCCTGCCCGTTCCTCTGGTGCCCTTGCTGAGCACCACCGAGCACAGCCTGACCCATCTACTCAGCACCGTTTTTTAGATTTTTATACCTGGGATTTTTTTTATATTTATCTTTTAGACTTTCCCCAGGCGAGCAGCCGTGTGTTGCTCCCCATTCCCCCGTGCCCACCCTGCGCCCTTTGCACGGGCCCTGGAGCGGGGACAGCGGGGACACGGGACAGGGGGCCGGGCAGCGCCGGAGCGGCGCGGGAGCCGGGAAGGAGGGACAGAGGGAGGGAGGAAGGAGAGGAGGGAGGAAGGAGGCACCTGTGGAGGAGGAGCCGGGGAGGGGCTTGGCAGAGCCGCAGAGGCTGCGAGCAGCCGGCGCATCCTGCGGATCCCGGCGGAGCCGAGCTCAGGCTGGCGCGGAGCGGGCGCGGGGACCCGGCCGGGAGCAGGGCCAGGTGAGGCAGCGACAGCCCGGAACACCCGGCCGGGGCTCGGAGAGCGGCTGGAGGGGTCTGCGCCACTTGTTGCTTAGTAACTTGCCAGGTATTTAATGTGTGTGTGTGGGGAATGAGTGTCTCTGGATGAGGATTCTTTCCCGGTGGTGGTGCGTCAGGAAAGAGGTGCTTGATACATACTTTGGATATTGGGAATAAATTCCCCCTTGAGGGTGGGGGGCCAGGGTGCCAGAGAAGCTGTGGCTGCCCCATCCCTTGGAAGTGTCCAGGGCCAGGCTGGACAGGGCTTGGAGCACCCTGGCCCGGTGGAAGGTGTCCCTGCCCATGGCAGGGGTGGAATGAGCTGAGCTTTAAAGTCTCTTCCAAGCCAAACCATTCAATGATTTTGTGGTACTTCCCTCCCCTCGTTGGGCCCAGGGGTGCTGGGTTGTGCTGGGGTGTCCTGCCCAGGACACTGCCTGGAGCAGGGCTGAGCCTACACGGGGGTGATGCTGTTGGGGTGTTTAGATGTGTCCCTGCCTGGGATCGTGTTTTCAGCCAGGTAAAACATACCTGGTGTCAGTAATTACTCATCCCTGGCTGCTGGTTACAGACCTGTACTTCTGCAGTGGGAGAAGACCCTTGGGGATCAGTGCCCTTGGGCAGGTTCCCTAGCTTGGTGACCAAATACCAATTAAATTTACATACTTACCCCATTCCCCCTCCTTGTCAATTGTTTTACTTGTGTTTCCCTCTAATCTCTGCCTTGAGATTTCTATTGCACCTTGCTCTGCACTGGGTCCAGAGTTGTAAACTCTTTTATTGGATTTGCTCTCGGGTCATGGGTGTGTAGCAAACTGGAGCTATTAAAGGGAGCCTCTTTCATGTCTGGGATGATTTGTGTGAGGATTCCCACCCAGATCCCAGCAGAGAAGAAATTCCAGCGTGCAGGCCCCCTCCACCCTAGCTGTGGTCCTGGGGCTGCAGGGCTGGAGTTCAGTGCCTCCCTCTCAGATTTATACCCTCTCAAAGAGGCAGCTGACAGATGGGAATGTCTACAATTTAAATTTCAATAGATTTTTGCATATCACTTTATCTTTTTGTCTTCCCTCCCTCCCCAGACTGGCACATTCCTAAGCATTAATATTATTGATGCTGTTCAGGAGAAAGGGGCTTCCTATTTAAAACTGCCAGGCCTTTGTTTGCTAGAGCCCTGGGGCAGGGAATACACACTCTGGAAAATAAAATTCCCAGGGAGAAACGTTACTGTGATCACAGTAGACACTTTGCAAGTAGCCATGGCTCGTCTGTTCATATTTGTTCAGAAAACCTCCTAAAAGCCATAGCCCATTTTAAGGGCTAAATGGCCTGCAGGATCTGATTATTTGTGACAGGGAAGACGGGAGGCCTTCCCTTCCCTTTCCACTCTTCCACGACCTCCTTTGTTCTGGGCACCACAGAGGCGTGATAAAAGAGGCTCATTTGAAATCAAAGCCCTGCATTGGGAAGTGAAAGGAAAAGAATATAAAGCAGGCAAAACAGTACATTATCTGCATTCCTAAGTCTTAAAAAGCAGATTTAATTCACCTCAAATCCCTAAACCATTAGGTCCAATTTTCACTTTCAGTGAAGTTTTTTATACTTATTTAGCTGTGCAAGGAGGATGTATGTGCAAATGTAGTTTTTATCCTCTTTGTGCTATTGTATCCTTCTTGTGCTGTATAAAGTGACTGTAATGTGAGTGAAAATTGTGGCCATGGTCTTCAGTATCTTTTTTTTTGTTTCCACTCTAGTTTAGTGGAAATTGTACTTCCAAAGGCATCATCTCAGGACTTAATGCAGGGTTAATAGCTAAAATATGAACAGTTTAAGAAGTCAGGGCTGTAAAAAGAAGAACCAGTGCAGTATCAGTTTGGGAAGGGTAGGGCACTGAGTTTGGAAGTAACTGGTCTGGGCTGTAAACACTTGCCCTCGGGCCAGTGAAAATGAGAGAGGCAGCTTTTGGGAAGGGACTGGGGGAGCAGCAGAGCTGTTACCTGTCATGCTGGGAGTACCACATACCTCAGGAGAGTCTGTGCCCAAGGACCGAGGCAAAGGCTGTGTTGTGTGGCTCAGGAACAGCGAGGCAGCGTGTCTTGGCCCTCCTCCTGCTTCCAGAGGGATTGCTCGTGCCCCTTCCCCATAAATCAAAAGGGTTTGTTCCTTCCCAGTGCCTTCCCAAGGCCTTGCGTAAGAGCAAACACCCTCTCGCTATGGGATCGGGCTCCATCTGCCAAACTCCTCATTATTCCACTTGTACTGTTTGTTGATTCCTGTCAGATCCTCTCCCATCGCTCGCCTCCTCGCACCGGGCCGGGCTGTGGGAGTGCGGTGCCGCCGTCACTCCGGTGATCCCTGCCCGGCTGATGCCACACTCGTGTTGGAATGGCTTGGGAAGGCTCTGGGCTGCCTGCCTGTGTCCAAAGTGCTTGATGTGATGCAGGGTCGGCTTGGGTTACTGTCAGGTTTTTGGAGCTCTCCTGCAGCGCTGCTGCCATTTGCGGGAATCGCGTGGGGGAGGCTCAGCCCGGCTGCAGCTCCACGGGGCTGTTGGGAAGCGCTTTAATCAGGGAAGGAGCTGCATGGAGCACAGCTGGGGTGGGAACGAGGCAGGGCAAAGGCACTTTGCCTTCAAGTGAGCATGAGTTTGGGAACAGTCAGCACTTGACTTCCCTGAGGCTGTGGCAGCTTGAGCCAGGACAAAAAATGTTCACTTTAGATTGTCTTAAAGGCAGGTTGAGGTTGGCCTTTAGGCAATTCCATCTGTATGGATAGCTAACAGCTCCAGGAAGCTCCAACAGGGAATGTGTGGCAGTGCCATCACTGTCTTCCTGGGGATCACATTCCTGTTGGTGATGGCTGGTGAGCTGGAGAAGCTTCTGGCAGAGATGAACCTGCTCTGGTGTCACCCAGTGCCAAGGTGACATCTTGCCTGTTGAGTGTTCTTTCATTTCTCCCTGATTTGCAAGTGTCCGGAGAGTTACCCGGCACAGGGCCCTGGCTGTTGATGCTTACCCCGGTCGTCCTTAATGCTGGTGTGCCACTTGAGGTTCCAGAAATTCCTTTAACCAGTAACACCCTTCATGGGCCACATGAAGGTCAGAATAACCTTTGAGGTTCTGAAATTTGGTTTCTTCTCAAACCATGCAAATTGTGTATCAGAGACAGGTTACAGTGTCACTTTCTCTCCAGTGGGCACGTAGGGTTGCACAGAAGCACACTTTGGTGTCAGGTCTCGTATCATTGGGTGTGGTGTGAACGTGGGCATGTGAGGTCAAACAATCTGGACCTCCCAAAATGCACATGGATGGGTGGCTGCCACCATCTCCCTGATGGACCGATTCTGGTGTTCAGTTCTGCCTGTGATCATTACCTGAGTTAGAACAGCATTTCTAAAGGGTCCTCAGTCTTCAGGGTATGTGAGATAAGCAAAAGGAGTGCATTAAGCTCTGCTAGAGCACAGAGGTTTAGCTAGAATGAAAGAGAGAAAAGGTATTTAAAATGTTTCTCTGGATATTTTTCTCCTAGCTTCACTTTTCCCAGTTTGCTTCCCTTGTCTCCCAGTCCTGTTGCTGGCCCGGTGATCTCTTTGTTGACACCTGAGCCACTGACCCCACTGCCACGTGTGCTGAATCTCTATCAATTTGTTTTCAACTCCCACTCCTTTTCCAGTTTGGGCCTCTAATAACTGGTTTCCTTTGCTCTACAGCCCCATCCATCATTATTTCCTCCCTCACTTACCTGTCCCAGCCTGTCCCTGCTGCATCATCACTGGGGCACTGTTAGTCAGCACTGTTGGTTTTTCCCCAAATACAATTCAAACTTGTTAATAGAATTAATAGGTTGACCCTGCTGGCCCTCGAACCTTTGAAACCTCTCCCATGTCTCCGTTAGCCTTCAGCTATATAAATAACTGATTTATATCTCCTGGCCATCTACCACTGGCCTGGGGCAGGTGTGCTGTCCTTCAGAGATTAGTTTGGACATGTCCTGGGGTCTGTTTGTTCAGGAGGTCAGGTTGTATCATCTTAGTGCTCCCTTATGGTCTTAGAGTCTGTGCAGACATCGGTCATGTCTTTAAGCTGGAAAATATCACAGATTGCTTGGTATCAAACATAGCCGATAGTCTTTTGCATCTGGCTAACCTGATGGTTATTATTCTTACCCCATTACTCAAAAAATTTGGCAGGAGAGCATGGAAAGAAGTTGTGCTCTTGTACATTAGCTCCTGGTTCATGTCTTTGCTCATGGCCATAAAGAAACTTCCCCAGGCAGTTCACACTGTGGATGATCCTCGTGCATGTCATTACAAACCTGTGATTTCTGTCAGAGGAAAGCAGGCACCATGCTGGTGCAGCAGAAACTGAAGGAACTCTGTAGTTGTGAGTGACCAGGCTGGTAGATCTCTGGTGCCAGATGTTCCTGTGCTGACCAAGAGGAGCCAACCTGAGCCAAGGGCTGCAGTTGGCAGGGATGGGGAATAGCTGGAGTTGTGCAGAGGTCATTGCACAGACACTGCCCAAAGGATGGCTGCAGGAGCCTGGGCAGATGCAAGAGATGCAGCTTCCTTATTACCAGGCTTTGAAAATAAACAGCACCAGCACTTATCAATGACCTACTTTACTCTCCATGTGTGTGGGGCTCTCGTGGTAGCTGGCAATCTGTCCTTATCCTTGGCTGGTTCTTGTCTTCACAGTTATTTGAATGGTTTTTATCAAATGTCACTGAAATTAATCACCTTTAACATATTGCTTCACTTCAGAGCCCAGCCTTAACTGATGGCAGCCTGGCACAAGAGAAATGCTGCAGCATTAGAAAACACACAGCATTTTGATTTTATTTTGCTCTTGTTTATGGCAAACCAGTCAGTACACATTTATGAAAGTTACTGGAGATAGAAAGATATTTTTAGACTCTCATATCTATGGAATTTTAAATTATCTCTTGAAAATCTGTATGCCCACTGAGGGAGCCCAGTGTAGAGATTATTGAGATTATTGCAGTTTTGGTTGGTCCTTCTTCAAACCCAGCATCCTGTTCAAGGACTCAGCAATGGTGCTTGGTGATGCGTGGTTCCACATTCTGCTTGGGGTTTTTAGGGCTGTGTAAATGAGCTTCCAAAATAGAATGTGCTGTGGCAGGAGGGAAGGAGGAAAATGTCTTGTTGCTAAGGAACATGACAGAGAACTGGGAGATGTGACTCAATTCTTGGCTTGGCATCACTGCTCCTCAGTGAGATGTGGGTCTGCAGAGCGAGTTTTTCAAAGTGTGAGGGGTGGATATTGAGAATATTGGCTGATGTTTTCAGGAGGGTTTGGTATAACTGATGCTGTGTGGGGACCCAGCTAACCTAGCTCCACTCCTATCCATCAGTGTGATCCTGAGTGTGCAGAATCAGGAGTGCAGGAAATGTGCGGCAAAACCAACCCCACCTTCTCATCTCCTGATTGCTGGTGCTGCTCTTTCTTCAGAAGAGTCTGTTGCTTCTCCTTCTCTCCCCACAGCAGTTTAATTTTAGAGAGAATAGCTCTGGAGGGACTAATAGCCTGGAAAATTTTTTGCCTGGCTTGCTGTAAATCTCCCTTCTGAGAGGATAGATTTCACTTTTGTTTTGTAATGCCTTATTTGTGACATTCCCACACCTTTTT
The DNA here is from genome assembly GCA_009741485.1 of Malurus cyaneus samueli. Taxonomy (NCBI): domain Eukaryota; kingdom Metazoa; phylum Chordata; class Aves; order Passeriformes; family Maluridae; genus Malurus; species Malurus cyaneus. Next base: position 119,710,430 of record CM019214.1, read on the forward strand.
CCATCTTTGATTTTGTGCCTGCCAGTGCAGTTTGTTTATGGCTATGCAGTTCTGCAGCCCCACGTGTTGTTGTTGCTTTGGTCTGAGCACCAGGCTTCCCTCGCAGCGGGGGCCAGCTGGGTGCTGTGACCTGTAAAATCACTGGGAATAACAGAAACAAACAGGCTGCCCGTGTGCTGGGAATGTGGGTCAGCAAACACCCTCCAAGATTTTTCTCTTGGAGTACAAGTTTGCTAACCCTGCATCAGAAAACATGGTGCTGTGTCCCTGGGAAGGGGGTTTTGTCAAATCCCAAGTATTAGTGCTACCACAGGGAATGGGGCAGGTGCTCTTTGTTTGTGGAGCAGGGGCTTGTTTTCCCTTGGCTAAGGCCAGTAAGGCTGCAGGGAACAGGCAGAGGGCTTGGGAGACAGGCAGAGAGTTTGAGAGGGTATCCTGGAGGAAGCTGCCATTGTCCTGTGTGGGGCTTGGAGCAACCTGGGCTAGCAGAAGGTGTCCCTGCCCATGGCAGGAGTTTGGAACAAAATGAGCTCTGTGGTCCCTTCCAGCCCAAAACACTCGGGGATTCTGTGTTTAAAATCTGTTGCTGGGTGACCATTTGCCTGGATGTCCCCTGACCTTTGGGAAAAGGCAGGATGAATCAGCTGGGAGATGCTGTCTTTCTGCAGGGTTGGCTGTATCGTGTTTTGTTCTCGAGCCTTTGCCTCATGGGGTTTTCTTGCTGATCAAAACAAATCTGGGGACACAGTGAGGCTGGATTGGTTTGTTGAAAGGTTTCTTTCCTGTTTGGTCTCCATGATCCAAAGCCAGGGAATCAGAAGGAGCCAGTGCTCTTTGCCATCCTACCTTTCCTTCCGTTGGCAGTACTTTGGGCAATTGTAATTAAATATTTCAGTGCTCTTGGGAAGGGTTTGCAGCCAGACATAGTTCGTGTGGTTTGGGCTGAGCCACGTGGTGTTGTTGGACTGTGCTGTGAATTCCAAATAACTGCATCCCTAACAGATCCATGGGACACAGTAGGGATCAGGACCAGGGGAACAGGTCTCACCTGGGCTGGCCCAGCTCTGCCCTAAGAGCATCAGGGGCAGCAGATTATTCCTAATCCAGCGGTGGCTCAGATCAGCCTCAGGGAACAGTGTGGGGACACCCAGCAGTGCCACCATGGGCTGAGCTCAGAGGAAGGCTCAGGCATCCCCAGTGTATCCCAAAGGGTCCCTGTGGGCTCCCAGCAGTTCCTGAGGTGAGCAGGAGGGCGAGTTGTGCTGACAGAGCGTGAAGCTGCTGCAGAGCTCTCCAGTAAAGCTACAGAAAGCATGTTCTGAAGGGCCTGAGGGGGAAAAAGCCCTGCTTTTAATGAAGTAATTGTTATTTAATGGTTTTTACCACTGTCAAAGGGATTTGGGGCCTCGCTTGCACCACCAGAGCTGGTGGTGTAACAGCAACAGCATTGCCTGATCCATAAATGTTCCTTAGGGAGGTACTGGGCAGCTTCCCAAAGCCACAATGAACTACCTGGCACGAGGATTCTTTTTTCTTCCCTCCCTTCCCACTGTGTAAAGGCTTTGGCCAGCATAGTTATGACAACGAAGGAGGGGAGATGTTTTTCTTGCTCCTAATTGACACATTTCTGCCAGCAAAACTCCAGAAGTGGTCCAGCCTCAGGTGAGGTTTTTCAGTTGAGTTTCATTTGGTATTTTTTGCAGCCAGGTTCACTTCACTGGATGGAGAATTTCTCTGCATCTTCAGGCCAGGGTATTAAGCCAAATCTGCCTTTCTGAGGAAAAACAGTCCCTGTTCCTTCTAGGAAAGTCTCCATTTCTTGGTAAACAATGTGTTTTATAGTGGTTAAGTGTGAGATGGAAAGCAATATGGATAAGTGTTGAAAGTTTTGTTTAGTTTGGCTTGGCATTAAGTTGATAACTCAGAGCACACCAACCATTTAAAACTGTAATGCTGGTTCCCAAATTTATTTCTAAGAACACCTCATATGGAGACCCAAGCTGTGCGTAGATCAGATCTGTCGTGCTCCTGCTTTATTAGTGGGACAATAGGGGTAGGAGAGGGTTTATTAGTTTTATCCACGTCTGCCCCGTTTGTAACACTTGTAGATTTGTTTCTGGTCTAAACCCCTTGCCTTGTTTCCTTAGTTTCCTTGCAATCACCACCTCTGGGTGCAGAACAGCTATGGTGCTGCAGCAGGAGAGCCCTGCTGGCTGCTGCTGTCACTGTCACCTGTGGGGCAGCAAAGCTTTGGGATGGGTGTTTTGGAGCAGAAAACATGGATTCTGTAGCATTGGTGGCATCTCTTGTGTTGGTGCTTGTCTAGAGCTTGGATCTGCTGTGCTGCATTCACCTAAACCAGAGTGCAGCAGTAGTGAATCCCTCGGGATGCCTTGCTGCTCCGAGGGTCGGTGATGCCCGGGTACTGCAAACAGGGTGGGGGGATCTCACCTTTCCTGCTGCTGCAGGAGCAGCTCCCGCAGCTCAGAAACAGAGCTCATCCCTCTCAGACACCTACCTGCTTTTGTTCTCCGTAATAACCTGTCAGCGAGGAGATGACTGCTTGGATTTTGCTGCTGTTCTCTTGTTCTCCCCCACCCAGCAGAAGCCCGAGTGAATCATTCGTGCGTGGGTACAGCCCTGGGAGCTGGGTTCAGCCTGGGAGAGGCTCTGCAGATCACTGCAGGCAGTGATTTGGGATGAGCAGAGCAGGCTCTGCCTGACCAAGGAGCCGTGCAAACACTTCCACAGGCTGGGGAGAAGGGAATTTCTGGTGGCTGAACCTGCCCTCACAAGGTCCTTGGCTGCTGCACCACTTCTCTGTGGCAGGGAGTTTGTAGGAGTCTGCTTAATGGTGCAGAAAACAGGACAATTATTTTAACCTGCGCTGAGTGGCTTAAAGGCAGAGCAGATTTATTGTGTTTTAAAAACTCAGGTCACTTTTCTGATCAGTGATGGCAGTACCAAGCCAAGTACATCTCTGGACCATGGAAGTGCATCCATTGCAGTTTTTTTTCTGGTTTTAGTGCTCAGGTGACACCCAAAAGTCACTTGTTAATCTGCCTTAATAGTAGGATTTCTTCAGTGTTGGAATTGGATTTTCCATTTAAAATCCGTTATTTTTTATTTATTTTTTTCCATTTAAAATCCATTCTCTGATGGGCTCGTTTTTCATTAAGTCAAGTGAGGGACATGGTCTAGAGTGTGTGAAATGATTCAAATGAATGCATACACATTAATGATTGCTTTATTTGGATTTGCAGATGCTCTGTTTGCCTGCTGTAAAGGCATCTGTCTCGGGTCTCTCACCTCCAGGGGTGTTATCACAGCAGCCTGAGGGTGCTAACCTTGAAAATTCCACACCAGTCAGGATGAGGCTGTCTCCATTTATCCTTGAGCTGGGCTGATAGCAGGTGATAAATGAGCCCTCACTTTCCTGTGATGATGGATACAACCAAAGCCCAGCCTAACTTTGTTTGGCATGTCAGCACAATCTGTTCTTTTATTACATGCAATTAAAAAACCCCATCAAACTGAAACACTCCTTTAATTAAAGCCCCCACAGCCACAGTTTGTTATGCTCGAGGCTCCTGTGGTTGTTAAATGATTTGGGTTTGATTGCTGAGGATGCAGACTTGGGGTTTGGTAGGGATTTTAGGATTTCAGGAATTCAGGTGGTGCTGAGGATCAGTTTGGTGTTGGGCTGCTAGAGGGGACTGTGCAGAAGGAGAAGTTTGCTTTCCTCACATCGCTACAGATTTGTTAAGATCAGTGGAATCAGGTTTATTATATATAAAAATATAAACATAACAGGTTTATTTTATATATCAGTAGAGAGACTGTGTCAATGTCTGGTAAAATGGAAGGAGAAATACTCAGTTATGTGAAGGGATTAAAGCATCCTGAAGCATTGTGTGGTGTAACCACGATCTTGGGACAAAGCTTTCCGTGTTTCTGGGTTGAAGAACCCCACTGAGTGAAGCAGTGCTCATCCATCTCTGTTTTGCTGAGTCCCAGTTTCGGGGCTGCTCTTAGTATTTCACATTTCATTAGGTAGTAGAGGTGACACTGGAGGGGTGGACCTTTGTCCCCAGGTGTCCTCTCTGCTTTGGAAGGTGTTACTCTGTACTCTGCTGATGTTTGATTGCAATATTTGTGGGTTTAATGCAGGTGGAATATAGCGTTGTTGTCTTTCCTGCCTGGGATGAGAGGGAGGAGCAGGGGAGCTGCTCCAGGAGCCTTTACAACTTCCCGAGCTGCAAAGGCTTCCTCACAAAGCAGAGCCCTTTGTACCCAGCAGTTTGTTCCCTTCAATAGAGCTCTTCTGTTGATTTAAACTGCTTTTAAATCGAGTATACAATGGCACTTCTGTTGGGGAGCCTCAGAGGGCCTCTGGAGAGCATTGACATTCCAAGGCATTGTTCTGCTCCCATTCAACCTGGGCCCAGCCTTTCCTCCCAGGGCCAGGTCATTGCTGTCACCCACTGCTCTCCTTTGCCTCCCACTGGAATTCAGCTCCTGAGCAGGTGGTTTTAGCAGAGAGAGCAGAATTTCCCCAGCACAGCCCAGAGAGATGGAGTAGGAGGTTGGAGGGTGGCTCCTGAGCTGCATACTCTTCTCTTTGAAGGCTGCTTGTGTTCATTCTGGAGGAGGTTAACTGCATCTCCTCCATCAGCTGCCTTGGTTATCTGTTCAGTCGGTGGGGGATGGAGTCCCCATCCCTGGAGGTGTCCAAGGGATGCCTGGATGTGGCACTCAGGGCTCTGGGGAGGGTGACAAGGTGGGGATTGGGCACAGGTTGGAGTCGATGGTCTTGGATGGCTTTTCCAACCGCAGTGACTCTGTGGTTTTATTTTGTGATGGCTGGAGAAGATCAGGGAGCTGCGAGGCGCTGGGGTGGTGCCTGTGTGAGTGCAGTGAGGCCCAGGTGTGCTGGGAGGGCAGCTCGGGCTCTGAGGGAGCTACACCTGCTCAGCCTCAGAGATTATAGTCAGCCCTTTGTCCTGGAGGGGCCTCAGAGCAGAACAAGGGTACAAAGCTCCATTCCTGCCTGCAGGGTACACACTGGTTTGCACAAGAGATAACCAGATTGCTGAGCTGAACCTCCTTCCCTTTTCCAGGGATGAAATTTCCTCTCCCAGGTGCTGCCCACCATCAGCCCTTCAGGTCACTCCTGCCTGAAGCTGCTCTGCACAGAAATGTGTCTTTGTGTTCAGGTCTGCCATTCCAGCTGGCTGCCAGTAACTCTGCATTAGCCAAGGGCTGGAGCAAAAGCCAAGTCTCTGTTCAGTGTCGAACCTTGGAAAATCTGTTCCTGTAAATAATTGATATTAATGTTACTACAGTTCTGATGTGCTCTGTAGAACAAGTTCTGCTCGGTGGTTGCCAGATCTGGAGTGAAGTGGTTGTTTTGTTTTGTGCAGTGTCAAAGAAGCACGGGAAGCTCATCACCTTCCTCCGGACATTCATGAAGTCGCGCCCAACGAAACAGAAACTGAAACAGCGGGGGATCCTCAAGGAAAGGGTGTTTGGCTGTGACCTGGGGGAGCACCTGCTCAACTCTGGCCATGACGGTAAGAAACAGCCTGTTCCTGTGTTCTTCCTCTGCTGGAAATTTGTCAGGCTGATCGTGGCTGTTCAGGGTTCGTGCTGGAGGACAAATGTGTGACACTGTGGCTGAATTCTGTCACACATTCTGTCACAGCCCAATTCTGTGGCTGAAAGGGAAACTGAGGCTAATGAGAGGCAAACGTCGTGCTTTGATGTGGGAAGTGTCGTGGTTTGATGTGGGAGCACTGAAGGTGGCTGCAGCTCCTGCAGATGGGTTTTCAGCTTCTTCAACTCTTCAAACAATTTTTTTCCAGGAAAATAAGCTTTATTTGTATGTTAGTGATTAATTAGCAGGCATGTTTAACCCCTACATTTCTCTAACTTGGTACCTTTTTTTATGATTCTAGCACAATTTTCACCTGCCTTTTCCTTGGATTTCACAGAATTTACAGGAATTAACTGGATATTGTGTTTCCTCACGGCTTACTTTTCCTCTCTGTCATTTTGTTTCCCTTCTGGGTCCCTTTTCCTTCCCCATCAGCAGTTCAGGGGGGCAGAGGAGAAAACCTCTCTACTTCAAGAAAAAAATGACACAATTGTTACCACTCTTCCTGGGATGAACTTTGACTTCACGGGCTCTTTGCTGCCCTTTTACTGGACCATCTCCAGCCCAGGTTCCTGCAGTGCTGAGCAGCAGCCAGAGCACTCAGATGCTGTCCCAGGTCCCAAACCATGGCTGGTCCCCTCAGGAGCCCACACCAAGCTGTTGGGGAAAGCAGCCTGGAGCAGCCATGGGTGATGGTGGTTTGCTTGGGAGTTAAGGTCATTGGGAAATCAGTGCTGGGATCTGCTGGGTGGCTTTGCAGCAGATCCCTTGTGCCCGAGCTGTCTGTCTGATGTCTCATAGCTTTTGTGTGCAGGTGGAGGGAGAAGTGACAGGATGTGTGGGGCAAGAAAGGAGTTTCTCTGTTAAAGTTGTTTTCAGTGGTGCTTCAGACTCCTTGTTCATCCAAGTTTCTTTTGGAAAAGGGCTGGCAAAGGGCAGGGAGCCATTTCTTGCACTTTTTCCAGCTGATTTGGCTAGTAATAGTGATGTGCACTCCCTTGCCTGACATCAAAGAGTTTGACTACCAGCTGGTGCCGAGCATGTGCTTGTCCTTGTGGAGTCAGGACTGTGGCAAGGCTCCTTGGCTTAATTGGAACCAGCAGAGATCTTTTCTGGGGCTTGCAAAGCACCAGGGATGGTTTGGAGTCACGAGCAGTGACCCCTGTGGAACTGCATCAGGAGTAGGTAATTGCCAGCCCTGGTGGCTCAGGTTTTTTGTGCATGCTGTGGGAGCAGGCTCGGAGGGCAGGAGCTGTGCCAGCAGAGTGAGCTCATTAGTGGGAAGGAGAGAATTCCCTTTCATCCCCAACTCTCCTCATGTCTGTTTTTCTGAGGCACAGATCAGCAATGGCCAAAGCTTTTCCCTGCCCTCTGTGTCGACTCTTTCCCCTGGATTTCAGGGGTAGTTTATTTAGCATTCAGAGACACATCCTGGTCTAAACTAGGCTGCTTTAACTCCACTGGAGATTCTTGCTTGACAGTCTCTGTGAGCTCTGTCCTTGTCCTGGTCACTCCCCACCCAGCAGAGTGACATTCACTGGGCTGTGCTAATGAGATCCCTCAGCTCAGGAGCCACCAGTTGTTTTCACCCTTGATTTAATAACTCTTTCCTAGCTCTCTGGAGTGAAGCAGATCCAATTTGAGTGTTGCCAGCAGAGGCACGGCTCTGTTTCCCACAGCAGGATTGTTGTTTTCTGTGTGATTCAGCTCCCTGACCTGTATTCCAAGTGACGTAATCCCCAGGACGGGGCTTGTGGAGATGTTTCTGGGTCCCTGTGAGCTGAGCTCTGTGCATGCACAGTGTTTTAAGATTCCTTCCTCCTGTAGCATTGCTGTGGCTCAGTCTTGGAGCCTCTTGCAGTGCTGACCTGCTGAAAGGTGCCTGAGGTGAGTTAAATAAGCTCCTTCTCATTATCAGAACATCAAATACTTTTTCCAGGAGCTCAGAGCACTCTGGCTGTGTGGTACCTGCTGGTGACACTTTGGGATCACAGCCTAGAACATGTGAATTCAGAAGACCAAGAAGAACCCAATACATTCATTGATTTGTTTAAGCTCATGTTGGTTACTAAACTATTAAAATGTTAGTTTTGTTGGTCAATGTCCAATCTCCAAAAATACTTCTCAGGGCTGAAGGAGCAAATGCCACTGTCCCCAGTAATTGCAGTGAGTGACAAGCCATCATGTGCATCTCAAAAATGCAGTATTGAACTGAACTGGAGTTGTGCTAAGAATTTTCTTAGTTATCAGCTTTGTGCAGCTGATAAATTCTCAAGAATTTGCTGAAAAACAACATGGGCAGCCCCAATTCTGTAGCCATGAATTTCTGAAATTGTGCTCAATTTTAGTGAGTGGGAAGTGGAATGAAGGAATAAAAGGGATAAGGACAAGAACTGCAGTAAGTGTAACATTTTTTAATAAACCCTGCACTGAAGCAGCTGGCTCACATTGCTTAGGCAGGAGAAAAGCATGTTTGCTCTGTACCCTGAGGGGATTTACAAACAAAGAGGAGATGTTTCACCTACTGCAGTACCTTATCTTTCTGTGGGCTCAGCAACTAATCCCTTGCTGTGCATCTGCTGAGCCCCGGTCGGAAGGAGGATAAATTTGGCATGGGGTGCACAGGAGGAAGGTAATGCAGGAGTGTGCCCTGGTTTGCTGTTAGGGAGCAGGGGCCCTGGGATGCCACTGTGCCAAGCTCCACGTGCAGCACACGCCGAGCCCTGACCTAGCAGAGCGTTTGTCGCGGTTACCTGAGTTTTGGGATGGGCCTGTGCTGAGGCCATGCTCTCCCTGCTGGGAGGTGCCTCCCAGGCTGGCAGGATGGAACCTGCAGCTCCAGAGAGCAGGATATGATATGTCTGTGCCCAGGTTTCTCCTGAGGAAAGGGTGTCTGGGGAAAGCAGGAGGAGTGCAGCAGCAGGCTGGTGGTGCTGCTGCCTTGGGCGGGATGTGGTTTGTCGTTTCCCTGCGTGTCCTGTGTGGAGCTGAGCAGGAACACTGAGCAGCTACAGGTGAGGATTTAACAAGTGTTTATAGTAACAGTGTGAGGGATGAGCAGTGCACCCTAAAACCCTCCTGTGTTCCTGATGATTCGTGGTGGGGATTGTGGTGAGTGCTGGGCAGTGTCACAGGGGTTGGGTTTGGTGTGTTTGCTTTTCAGTTCCAGTTTGGTTTGTGCTGACACTCTGAGCTGACCAAACAGTGCTGGAGCCCTTCCAGGGCAGCAGTTACACCTTCCCCAAAGGCAGGACTGGTGAGGGGAAGGAAGCATTGCTGTCCGGTCTTTTTGGTGAGCTTCTGAGTCATGAGCAGACCTTCAGACAGGATTATTTTTCAAAATGATCTGTGCTCCAAGGTGCTTGGGAAAGACAGAATTGGGAGCCACAAAGCTCCTGGGCATGGGGCTGGGCATGCATAGGTGTGTTGCTTCCAGTGAAGGTCTCAGCAAGGGCGTCCTTTTCTTCTCTCTTGTAATATGTCAGCACTGAATGATAGCTGGGACCTGCAGGAGTAAAACCAGTTTTGACATGAGGGATTTTGGACTTCTCTGTTGGCAGAGCCTCTGGTAATGCTCCCTTCAAGCACGTTGGTTTGCACAACATCTCTCCAGTCAGCTCCAGACACCCTGTGGAGCCTGCCTGAAGAGTCCTGTCTGCATCCCATGGAGTGCCTTACTCATCTCTTGGCTCCTGTGGAGCTTGGGATACTTCCCTGCCAGGGAAGCGTCACTTGGCAGCAGACCAGGCTCCAACAGGGAGCTGCTGTTTCTCCATCACCCTCAGAAATGCTCCCAGTTGGATTGGTGCAGTTGCCGCCTGCCTTGCTGGTTTGTTTTACAGAATCACAGGCTATTCTGAGTGGCGAGGGTCCACAAGGATCACCCAGTCCCACCCTGGCCCTGCACAGACCCCCCAACAATCCCCCCTGTGCATCCCTGGCAGCGCTGTCCCAAAGCTCCTGGAGCTCTGGCAGCCTCGGGGCCGGGACCATTCCCTGGGGAGCCTGGGCAGTGCCAGCACCCTCTGGGGACAGAAGAACCTTTCCCTGAAATCCAACCTAAACCTGCCCTGACACAGCTTCAGTCATTCCCTATGTGGTGTCATATTTGCATGGAGCTGTGAGATACAGCAATTCTACCCCAATCCCTGACTCCTGAAGAGGTCTTGTTCCTATTCCCTTTGTAGGCAGAGGTTCTTTCTTTTTTTCCCCAAGTTTTGCTCTCTTGAAGGAAACTAAATGAAACTTAAATTTAACCTGACCCCAATTAGCAGGATTGTATTGGCAGAGGAGGTTTGTGGAGTGTGGGAGCTGGTGGAATGCTGCATTGCAGCAGCTGCACCGTGTCCTGGTTCCTGTATCTGAATGTTTGGCCAGGGAGCTCCCCACAGTTCCTGGGGGTGTGACACGGGTGGGGGTGAGGGGGGATGTGGTGCTGGGCTTCAGGAGAGGCAGGGTTGGGGAGCTGGGCACGTTCACATTCCTGATGGGCTGACGGAGGGACCGGGGATTGGATGGAGCCACAATGCCCACGGGGAGTCCAGGAGCTGCTCTGGGTGGAGGGATGGGTCAGCACAGGACAGCCTGGGTGAGCACCCATCAGGACAGTCAGCACAGACCAGGGTGGTCAGCACCCAGCAGGGTGGGTCAACACAGGCCAGGGTGGGTCAGCACAGACCAGGGTTGTCAGCACCCATCAGGATGGGTCAGCACAGACCAGGGTGGTCAGCACAGACCAGGGTGGTCAGCACCCAGCAGGCTGGGTCAGCACAGACCAGTGTGGGTCAGCACAGACCAGGGTGGTCAGCACCCAGCAGGCTGGTCAGCACAGACCAGGTCAGCACCAGCAGGCTGGGTCAGACAGACCGGTGGTCAGCACAGAGCAGGGTGGTCAGCACAGGCCAGGGTGGTCAGCACAGGCCAGGGTGGTCAGCACAGAGCAGGGTGGTCAGCACCCAGCAGGTGGGTCAGCACAGACCAGGGTGTCAGCACCCACAGGTGGGTCAGCACAGACCAGGGTGGTCAGCACAGACCAGGGTGGGTCAGCACAGACCAGGGTGGTCAGCACAGACCAGGGTGGGTCAGCACAGACCAGGGTGGTCAGCACCCAGCAGGGTGGGTCAGCACAGACCAGGGTGGTCAGCACCCAGCAGGGTGGGTCAGCACAGACCAGGGTGGTCAGCACAGACCAGGGTGGGTCAGCACAGACCAGGGTGGTCAGCACCCAGCAGGGTGGGTCAGCACAGACCAGGGTGGGTCAGCACAGGCCAGGGTGGGTCAGCACAGACCAGGGTGGTCAGCACAGACCAGGGTGGTCAGCACAGGCCAGGCTGGGTCCGCACAGCCAGGGTGGTCAGCACCCATCAGGATGGGTCAGCACCCACCAGAGAAAAGCCATGTTGCTGTTCTGAGAGTGAGGGACTCCTGAGCTGCAGCATGGGGAGGGTTACTTTGCAATGTCCTTTGAATTAAGTACTGCTGGGCATTGTGTGCTGGGATTGCCCGGGCTGCACAATGGGGGGATACCACCCGTTCTGTTGAGCCAGAAGTGTTCCTGTCACCTGCCACGCATTGGGAATGACCTTTCTCCCTCAGCAATCGGACTAAAGCACAGGCCAGCCCTGTGAGCAGGTGTCAAGGATTCATCTCCAGAGATAATCCATCATACAGCCAGCTGCATCCACAGAGGATTTTGTAGGCTAAAGGCAAATGGCATTTTTTGTACCTCTTTATGCCTTCCTCACATTCATACATCATTAGCTTCCATCACTGGAAAAGACACATTCACAAATGGAATTTGTAATTGACAAATTTCCCATGGTGAAGGATCTATGCATGATTTTTTAATTTTTATGTAATACCCATGCTGTGGGGTCAGCAGGAAGAAGCATTGACTTGATGTTGAAGATGTACATGCCTGCAAAAGACAGAGCTCACTAACACTGATCTCATTCTGTGTCCTTCCTGTTCTTCAAGTTTTCCACATTTATTCAGAATTAATTTGGTCAAGTGGGTACAATTAAATAAAAAATCAAATGGAAGAGAATAGAAAATAGCAGATAGGGGATCTCCGTGCCTTTATATACTGGGCAGGAGCAGCAAGGGTTTGCCAGGGAGGGTTTTATTCTCCTGTGCTGGTTCTGATGCTCTTCAGAAAAATCTCCAGCAATACCTGGAGGTTTCTGAGGATATCATGGTTTGTTTGGGGTCCTCTGGAGTTACCATCTCTTGGAGCCATCCCCTCCCTGCACCTGGGTGATATATTTGCCTCTGATGGTCATTTGTGGCAGATTTGGATGTAGGGAAAACTGTTATCAGAACGGAGAAACACAAAGAATGAGATCTTGGCAGCCTCTTGGCTGGGATCTCTGAAAGCCTGGTTGCCCTTAGCTGAAACACAGGTTTGGCCATCCGTGTCACCCCTTGGCTCCTGCTGTTGATTTGAGGAGCCCCTTTTAGCAGCTCAGAATTGTCATTATGATGAAAGTCTGCCTGCCTGGCTTGGAATCTTTGCCATCCTGAAGGAGGCCTTGATTGGGAATTCAGGACAGCTGACTTTTACAGATTTAGTGATTTCAGTTTTCCTTGCTGTTTTAACTGCAAGAGGGTAAGTGTAACCAGTTCTCAGTCCCTCTTACTGCCGTGTCCCTGCCCATGGTAGAGGTGGGACTGAGGGAGCTCTAAGGTCCCTTCCAGTCCAAACCTTGCTGGGATCCCATGTTCTGATGACCCAGGTGAAATACCTGCTGGTGATGTCCTGGCTTTACTCCCAGATTTTCTCTTCAGAAAGGCTTTGGAACATTTGCAGGGCTTCCACCTGAAACAGCTCAGTTTTTACCTGCAGCTCTGGTGGCAGCTCAGCAGCCTGGCCTGTTATTCCCAGGTATGTTTGGAATTGTTATGCCTTGAATGCTGGCAGCCACATCAGTGGGTTTGCTCAGGCAATAACAACTTGTTCTGTGCAAAGGTTCGTTGAAGTGTTGGTCGTGTGTGATGTGTTTGACATTTCCCTCAGGATGGTGACAGGGCCATTGCAGCAGGGTGAGGGAATGCTGCTCCTGGTGAGGCCAGGGGTTGTGTTAGATGTGCTTACTCTGGGAGTGAACCCTCGAGGCATTGCTGTGCTTTCGGTGGGTGTTCACACAGTATCCAAGCTGACAAGTTTGGATATGAACTGAAAGTTTCAAAGCTCCAAGCAGGTTCAGCTCTGGCATCCTCCTCTCCCAGTTTTCCTTCTGCCTCTATTTTTAAGCATTTTTATGCCTAAAGCAGTTCGTGATTAAAACATAGATTGAGTTTTGAAGTTTTTGTTTGCAGTTCTCTTTTCTGCTGAGACTTTTCTTGTGTGACTTTGACAAGTCCCTTAAAACAGGATTCATCTTTTTTATACTTGTTATCCAAGCAGCTAAGGATGTCTGGAGGGTGATTCACCTTGTCTACCCTATTACAGGTGCTTTTCTAAACAGGGAATCCTGACTTCTCCATTGGCACAGCAGGAAAAATACTGCATCCTTACTCATCCAGTAATTTTTGTAATGCTGTCCTGGATATCTGGGCTTGATTGTTTATATATAGAGCTGCAGCTCACATATCAGGGCAGGATCTTGTGTTTCCTGACAAGGCCACCTAACTGGGGACGCTGGAAATCCTCCTGCTCTGCCTCCCTCAATAGTATTTGTGTATCTATATATAGTTTTCTATTATGCAATGAAAAAACACTGTGCTGTCTCAGCATTTTCACTTGCACCTGAGTCCCTGTTATGCACACAGAGTAAATGAGGGGAGAAAGGTTTTAAAGTTGCATTCTGGGGCAGCAAGTCCGTGGGGCTGTTGTGGCTTGAGAACCTCTGAGCTACCAGGTAATCGGAGCCACCCCCTTCCCTCCATCGTGCTGTCCAGATTGTCCCTTTTGTAATTAAATTGGCAATGTATTGAAACCAGGCAGCCTCAAACATGCTCAAACCAGTTTCCTTTCAGTATTTCCCAATTAATTTTTTTTAGTCAAAATTCATCTCCAAAGGATTGGGGCAGTCAATCACACAGCTGCACTCAGAGTTCTGGCCCTGAGCTGGGAGCTCAGTGCAGTCTGTCCCACCATTCTGTGGCCTTGGGGAACTCGTTTGTTATCTCCTGTTCCATCTCCAGGCCTGTACAGTCCAACTAATAACCCGGATCTGCCCCCAAGGTGCCACAAGGTAAATTCCTAATACCCAGGAGGTGCTTGGGAGATTAGGAGTGGGATATAAATATCACATAGTATTTACCTGAGTGCCAGCACAGGTTGGCACGTGACATCCAGTTGAGAATGTCTGTAGGAATTAAGTAGATTTACCTGTGTGTTCTTCCTCTGTTTATTGTGTTCCTTGATTGGGTTTGCATCATCTGAACATCGCTGATGTTGAATTGTGGCCAGCCAGAGTGTTTTAGGTGCCTGAAGTCCCCCTGGATGTGGCAGTGAGTGTCTCTGCACACCCAGCCTTGTGTGACATCAAAGGCAGATCCAGCAGCCTGGAAAAAACGGGAATAGTTGACCCAAATTGGAGATGAGCAGAGAACTCCCTTTGTTGCAGATGTGTTCTCTGCTGCACAGACTAACTGGACACAAGTTGATACTTTCAAAGGCCAATAGTTTAGAGCTATTTTGGGCAAATTTCCAACCACAACAGGCACTGTTATTGCTTCACCATATGCCCTCCGAGTTGCTGGAACTTGGATTATTGGGGATGGGGTACATTACAAAGGGGTACATGGGATCCCTGTGGGGAACCCCTTGTTTTGGGGGGATATCTTTGGATTGCTGAGCAGGGAACACAAGCCTTTGCTGTTAAAAAGGACCCAGTTTGTCTCTCCCCTCCTCGCTTGCCCTGCTTGCAGCTGTGAGGAGAGAATTCTTTGTGCCTGAGTGACCCTGAGGACAGCAGGGAGTTGAACATTAATTTGCATTTTGAAACATTACAGCTGTGGGGGGAACAAACATGAGGAGAAATGTTACATTCAGTACAGGAATTGCTTGTGCTCTTATCCTGCTGCTCTTAGCAAGGGGAGAACTTTTCCCCCCTCAGTTTATTGCAGAAAGTGTAATAGATCTAAACAAAAAAGCTGCAGCACACTGGCCAAATCTGAGTATTAGTAGTGTCTCTTGGATATTAGGAAAAATTCCTTCATTGAAGGGATTGTGAAGCATTGGAACTTCTCAGGCTGCCCAGGGATGTGGGGTTGTGGCACTGGGGGACATGGTTCAGCCTTGGCAGGGCTGGGAGAGCAGTTGGACTCAATCTTAGAGGCTTTTCCAACCTTTGTGATTCTGTGATAATTTGTATTTAAAACAATTCAACCCAAGCCCTGGGAATGGAGTGTGTGCAGCCTGGGGTAGGGCTTGGCTGTTGGTGGTGGATGAGGGGCAGTGAGGATCCCCTGCAGCCCGCAGCTCCCAGGCTGTCCTGGCACAGCCACAGGGACCTTGCTGATCTGCCAGGACCTGCCAGACGTGCCTATCGACCTGCCCTGCCCGATGCAGCCCAGGGGAATTTCTGTTCCCTGAGCCTGACCTTTGGACTTTGCTTTTCCCTGGTCCAGGCTGAGCTGCCATAAAAGCCAATTCCAGGCTGAGGAAGCAGAGTCCAGTGCTGATCCCACTGGGAGCCCTGTGTGGAGCAGGGATCCAGCTCATGGGGTATGGTCCACTCTGCTGTGTTGCACTTCCCTGGTGCAAAGGTCACACTCCAGGTAAGAGCTGTGTGTGTGTGACCAGGAATGGGACAGCTCGGACTTTATTCAGCTCCTCACCCGTGTGGATCATTGAAATGTGGCTCAGGGCTTGTGAATGAGGGACAGGGGATTGAGGAATCACAGAATCCCTGAGTGCTTGGGTTGGAAGGGAGCTCAGATCCCACCAGTCCCACCCCTGCCATGGTCACGGACACCTTCTGCTATCCCAGTTGCTCCAAGCCTGGCCTTGAGCATCTTAAAGGAAGGAAAGGGTCTGTTTGGTTGGTCTTGTATTTCTCTCGGTGATTCAAACAAGGATTTAGGAATGAGACAGAAGTAATGAGAAGAGAATCTTTTCAAGCTTGATGTTTTTCTGAACGTGCAGGGGTTGGTGGGGTCCGTATGCCTGTGGAATGACACGTGCAGGTACAATATTGTGTGACAGGAAACTTCTCATGCAAAAATAAAGAGAAAATCCTGAACCTTTCTCCTGTGCTGCTTTACACCTTTGTGTAACTTTCACTCTGAGGTGGAGGGAGGAGCTTCAGAAATGAGAAATTTGAAAGTCACAGGCTGAAATATTACAAGGTTTTTACTGGTTTGATTTGTTTTTGTTTTTTTTTTAAGGCAATACTTGGACAGTTTTTTGGAAAATGGCCTTGATGATCTTGAGAGGCCTTTTCCAATTTAATGGTTCTAAAATTGAATTAAAATAGGAAATTATTGGAGTAAAAACAACTGCATTTCTTCAAGCGAGGATATTCCCTGTTAGTATTTTACAGAACCCTGCATTAACAGCAAGGGAGTTGGGATTTATGTGGGTAAGTCCTGATGTCTGGAAGTTGTCAGTCTCAGCCAGGCACAGAATTCCAAGAAAGGGGCTCAGGGTGATGCAGTGGCACTAATGGCACTGTGCTGGGTGTCCTCAGGGTGCCTTTCCCTTCCTGTCCTTCCCAGCTGTTCCCAAAGGCAGCCCGGACACAGGTGAGCTCCTGCATTTTACCTGTTGGTTCCAATTTCTATCCTGGTGGCTCAGAGCAGTCTTTAACCTTCTGTTACTTGAGTCTGGATTTTCCACGTGCTTCCCAAGTGTGCTGGCACAGGATGCTGGTTGTCACCTCTGCTAAGGCAGAGCTTGGGGCCCTGGTTTTTCTGTGCTCCTGGAGGCTGAGCTCCCCTGGGGGTTTGCTATGTGTGGAATGCAGTGAGGAGCATTTCGGGTGCTCTGGGCCAGTGTCCAGCCCTGAGGCCTGCCCTGTGGAACCTGCACCCCACTGCTGTATTTTGGGAAAACGCCAGTGCCAGAGGGGAGCTTGGTGGGAGGCCTTGTGCCCTGGGCTGAACAAACACTTCTGGTTCCAGTTATGTGCTAATAAAATAAAATAAAACACAGGCAAGCCTCCCAAAGCCCAGGGTGGGAGCATTACAAAAGATTTTACAAAAAAACATCCAACAAGATGATGGGAAAGGAAATGCGCCTGATGGGGGGATGAATCAAAAATGCTTTTTGGGATGAAAACCATAAAACTTCTGCGTCCTCTTAATGGCAGAGATTTAAGCAGTTTATGAGCCCTCAGAGATGCAATAAACAGCTGAGAGATGCTTAGGAAGGAGTTGAACTAATTCCTTTGGCTGCTGAGGTGATGAAGTATGCTGGGGTCCCCTTCAGTGAGGCATCCACATTTCCAGCCCTTTGCACTTTGTCTCCTGCAATCACCTGGTATTGGAGACAGTGGAGGGAGGGAGAGAGAGGGGATTGTTTTTGGGGTGGGAGGCATGTGCAGTGTCCCACTGCAGAGCTGGGTGCTCCCAGGCAGCACCTGGCAGTGCATTTTAGCTGCCGGCAGCTGAGGCTGGGACTTCACTGCAGGGAGCTTTTCTGGAGTCATTGGATGGAGAGAGACCCCATGACTCAGAAAAGGACTGATATCACCCTGGGAATCAGTGATTTTTCTTACTTGCCTGGGAATGTGGCATTGGAAAGGAAGGGCTGTGTGCTGGGCTGGATAACCCAGGGGCCAATTCACCAGGAACCAGTCAGAGGTCCCCTGAGTAGAGGATGGATGGGGCTGAGGAATGCACTGAGTGTCACCCTGGGCTCAGTCCCTCCCTCCTGCCTCTCCCAAAGCTCCTGGGGGTTGCCAGGATCCAGCTGCTGACCCAGGTGGGCCTTTATGGCTCTTAATGCAAACCACGTGTCCCATCAAGTCTGGTTGTTGTAATTGCAGGAAACCACAGTAATTAACTGCCATTAGTAGAACTTTAGTGTTGCTGCTGTTACATCCTGTGAGAGGAAATCTTGCTCGGTTCCCTGCTGGGATGAGGCTGAGGTACCTGTCTGGTTCCAATCTGGCCTGTGGTTTGGCATCCAGAAGCTGCAATCAGTTCCTGAGCAGAGAAGTTCACCTGCAGGGGAGGGATTTCTGCAGCAGATGGTCACAGGTACGGGAAAAGTCACAGTGTGGTGTCAGAAGCTGCTGTAGGTGATGGTCTGGGCACACTTAGTTTGCAAAATCAAGTCCTGGCATTTGTTGTCATCCTGCCTTTTCCTTCTGAGGGAACAGTCACTGTTCCCTGTGTGTGTGGATGTGCATCTCTAAAATGGGTATTCAACCAGAGGGTAGAGGGAGGTTAAACACACACCCAATGGCCAGATGTGATCTTTGTTCAGAAATCTGAAAAATGAAGTCACCATCCCAGCAAAGAGCCCTCAGGTACAATTTTAGCCCTATTTGACTTTCAATCTCTTCTCCAGCCGTGCCAAATTCCCCCAAAATATCTGTGATGCTGGTATGGTATATTTAGCTTAAAGAACACATCGTCCTGGTAACCAGATGAGGAAATGCTTTGAACAAGCCTGCTTGGATCTTTTCAGGGTGCATTAATTGCTCTCACTGAGCCCAGGCTCTTCCATGACAAAAGAGAACTTGAGGTACAGCATTGGTGCTCCCTCAGCTCCCCTGCCCTGCCCCACACTGTCACTCCAGGATTCCTGGTGGAATGGGGCAGACAGGGAGTGTGCTGTTTATTTATGTGTATCTTGATGTGTTTGCTTTTTCATTTATTTGCCTGTTCATTTATTTGTGTCTTGATTTATTTATTTCAATGGGCTCTGCTGATTCCAGGGACCCCTCCTGTTGTTGTAGTATAGACCATTAGCAAATCAATCTTTTTGCATAAAGGCTTAAGTGTTACCCTCCAGAAATGTTTTTGAGACACTACAAGAATTCTGGGCCTTGTATTCCACCTGCTCTGCTGGTTCCTGTCCTTGTGGGTGACTGATGGACGTGTCCCCTGCATTCTCTGGCTGTGTTTGGTGAGAACCTGTTGCCCATTCCAGCTCAGATGGCTCCGAGTGTGTCTGGTGGGTTCCTGCAGCCATCAGTTGTGGTGCTCCTTGGAGCTCAATGATGCCAAGGCTACACAAGGCTTTACCTCCACTGGTTTTCCTTGCCTAAAAAAGCAGCACTTGATTTCCAAGGCTCTTTGCTTGATGCACAAGGGCTCTGCTCACCCAAAAGTCTGCCCTGACTGGGGACTGGTGAGAGATGCTCTGAGTATCTGGGAATGTAGCCCTGGAGCCTGGCTGGCTCAGCTCTGGCTGTCTCTTGGTGCATCCAAGGTGCAGGATCTAATCTGCTCCAGCCAAGCCTGTGATTGACGTGCTGCAGGATTTACAGCTTTCTGTTCTGTGCTCCAGTGTGGAGCTGACATGCCCTTATCCTGGCATACACCTGCTGATTTCCAGGGAACCATCAGAAATGAGCCTTTCCTGCAGCTAGGAGGGTTTGCTGGAGGCTGGGAAAGCAGCCTTGTGGAGGCTGGGGGGAGCATGGAGCATCCAGGTGCAGCAGCACTTGGGAGCAATGCCTGGCAGATGGCATTTGCTGCGTGGTGTAAGGGGATTTGCCACATGACCTGCTCGGAATCTGTGTCACGTGGCAAATCGATCAGACCTGGCATCCAAAGAACAAACTGAGATCAGCACAGGAGCTGCTGCAGAAAGGTGGCTGGCACAGGGATCCATAGGGATCCCAGCTTTTTCTGTGAAGATCTGCTGATGCTCACAGGAGCTCCTGCGATCCTGATTTTCTCTCTGTGTTTGGGGCAGTTTAATCTCCTGTTGTAAATCCAGTGCTTTGCTCCTCCTCAGGCTTGCATGGATGGACACACAGCTCCAGCAGTGGATGTGCATGAGTCTGGGAAGCCAGCTGGAAGGAATGGGGTGGTGAAGCGGCTGGAAGATTAACTTGACACCTAATTATATCCCCTGGGCTGATTTTTCCATTCTGTCATGCCCCTGCTCTGTCTGCACTTTCTGTGAGTGTGGGATGCTGTGGAGCTCTCCACATCCAGCCACGCTCCAGCAGACATTGGGGATGAAATTATCAGTTGTAAAAGCTCTCCTGGCTGTGCTGCCAAAAGTAGCATCTCCCTGATGTTTGTATTTCCTTAAACCAAGCAGGATAGGTTAATCCTGTATATATTTGAAAGACAGCATTTATTCCATTTTACAGCTCTTCTGGAATGGGATTTCACATCACAGTTCCCATGGGAGTTGTCATGGGACTGGCACTGTTGCTGTTTGACCACAACAGGCTTTTTTTGACCTGATTCAAGTCCTGGTATTCCCTTGTTAAAGCAGGAACCCCTCTGACCGGTTTCCACAACAACTCCTGAAGTTAAATTTCCTATAGGCTTTCTCCCCTAAGGAGGACCTGAAGCCATAGCCCATCTGGGAGTATTTTATGGCACCTGCCTGAAGCAGGAGTTCACTAACCCCCAGCTGTTGTTGTTTAGTGCCCCAGGTCCTCAAGAGCTGCACAGAATTCATCGAGAAGCATGGCATCGTGGATGGGATATACCGGCTGTCCGGGATCGCCTCCAACATCCAGAAACTCCGGTAAGGGCCTGCCCTGCCCCTTCCACGGGCACATCCACCCTGCAGGCAGCTTTCCTTCAGGATAAAGTATCAGCATCATGGTGTCACTGTGCTGTCATGTTTCATTTGTTCCCTCTCATGCTGGGAGCCCTTGGGAGCAGCTGATGTTTTCCCTGCTGCTTTGGGCTCCTGGCTGACCAGCAGTTGATTGGGAATGTGCAAAGGATACGTGCCTGAGTCTGGGGGGTGGCATTGCTGTGCTGCACGGGGAAAGGCCAGGAGTGTGTCCTGATTAGGAGCTGTTCCCACCACAGCAAGCTTTATTCTTTGGTGAGCCTGTTTTGCTCCTGCCATTTGGTGTGGGATGTTCTGCTGTGGAGCACTGGGAGTGGATGTGACTCATTGCAGCCCTGGTCCTGGGCTCACGGCCTGGCAGAGGCAGCACAGGGGTGTTTTCCATCCTCCTTGTATCAGCTGTCCCCTATTCAGTGGGCAGGTTTGTGCTGTGACAGTGGCTGTTCAAACCCTTGCATGGATGGGTTTGTTCTGGTTCAGATTAATCCTGTTTCTCATCCCAGCATGTTCCATTTTAAGAATCTGGCCCCAAGGTTTTGATTTGAAGGATCCAAAGGCTCTGACTGGAGCTCTGACTGAATAAAACATTTGCCATTGCTTCAGTTACATCCCTTTGTTCCCCATTTTGACTTGTGCTGGACCATACTTCTAATCTTTGCCCTAGTCCATTTTTTCCCTTTGTGTTGCCAAGACCATTTTCTCCTTTATTGTGTACTAAAGGTGCTTTAAAAATGGTTTTCTAAAATTGTAATGGTATCATTCGTGTTCCAGTGTAGAGAATGCAGTGACAGCCTGTTTCCCAGGTTTCTGAGATGTTCCAAAGACAAAAGGAAGGGAGCACATGGCATAACTTACTGACACTGTCCCTGTTTATGTAAATCACTACAGATATTGAGCATTTGATGAACATAGGACATGTCTTGCTGCAGTTCCCAGCTATATATACAGGGCAGTGGCTCTTTCCAAAACTGGGGCTGCAGTATCCCTATAAACGAATCACTGTGCTCAGGTTTCCCATAGAAGAACTGGATCTCCTGGGTCTAAAGGGCTTTGTGGTTGGGGAGAAGGTTAGAGAATTTATTCCATGTGGGAGATTTCCATGTGACAGGGATTGGCTCTTCAGTAGGGCAGTAGCTGCCTTTATTTGGCAGGTGGGCAAACAAAGCCCATTGATTTGGGGTGTTGATCCCTGTGTCCCAGCTCTCTCTGAGAGCTGTGGAGTTGGTTTTTTTTTGCCTAACAAAGTCTTCCTTTGGGTCAGAAGGAATAACATGAAGCCCTGGAAACAGCCAGTGCAGAGAGAAGGAGGGTTGAGTGTACTGGGGCATCCCTCTCTTCCCTCCATGTTCACTTCTGTAGGGGAGCATCTGACACAGGGTGAGCTTTATTCTTAGGAACAAACATTGGAGTGGGGCAGGCTATGGGCAGGGAGTTTGAGCCAGGGCCGAGGGTGTTTGTATGGGGTGGGCTGTTCCCTCTGAGCTTTTGTGTGGAGCTGACTGCAGGAATGGAGTTTCTTTTCCAGATGTGAGCAAGGGCTGAGTCAGAAGGTGCCTCTGGAAGCGCTGTGTGCTGGGCACTGAGGGCTGTGGCAAACAGAATCCTTCCTTTCCTCCTGTGCTGTCTTTGGGGTGAGGAAGGGATGGGCAGTTCACCCTGAGGAAGGGGGACCTCTCCTGCCCCTCAGCTGGTGGAGTGTGAGGCTTCCCACAAGCAGTGTCCATGTCCAGGGGTGAAAGGAACTTGTCCTGATCCCAGCAGGGCTCAGTTACAAACACCCCTGGTGCCCTGGGCACATTTTGCTCCTCAGAGCTGGTGTGACTCCCTGGGCACAGCCTGCCAGCTTTGGGCAGGGGACAGGACAGGGACAGGGGTGTGACCACCACACTCAGCCCCTGCTGTGCTTGCAGTACTGAGTCCCCATGGCTGTGTGCAGCCTGAAGACCCTGGCAGGGACCCCGAGGTTCTCCAGCTCCCAGGGCCTGGCTCACCACACTCATCCCTCCAGAGTGTCCTAATTGGAAATGGCACTTCCCAGAACACATTCCAGCTGTGAGCCAGCCCTCGGCCTTCTGAGCTCAGCTTTTATTTCATAAAAATTGGTCATTTGGGGTTTTTTCTCTCTCTGAAAACCAAGGGAGTGCTATGGGATTTTCTTCATGTGGTTCCTGGCTGTGTTTTCCCTGTACCAGAGGCAGGCTCAGCTCACCAGCTCATACCCCGGGAATTTCTGCACTCACTGGTTTCCATGTGCTGCCAATGGCACTGCTGCTGGCGTGGCTTTATCTTTGCCATTTCCAGGCCTTTGAAATGCAGAGGGGCAGCAACTTTCATCATTCCTATGGGCAATCCCAGTCATAGCCCTTGAGAGTTAAACTTGTCCTCGTGGTCTTGGAAGACCTTCTCTGGAGACTTTGTGAAAAGCCCTGATGCAGCAAAAGGGATAGCAGCCAATTGGTTGTAAAACTAACTGAAAATGCTGTATTAGAAAAAAGAAAAGTTTCTTTTTTGGAAAAAATCCCCACTGGCTGCTCCACAGCCGTGAGTCATGTGGCTTTGGTGACTAAGTGTTTATTTTTTCCTGTAAGTAGGAAGGCCTTGCTGTAATTTGTGCTGGGTTTGATTTCATTGCTCCTCCTCAAACCCCTTCACCCATTTCTCTGTTCTCCTTGCCAGCCACGAGTTTGACTCCGAGCAGATTCCCGACCTGACCAAGGACATTTACATCCAGGACATCCACTGTGTGGGCTCCCTGTGCAAGCTGTACTTCCGTGAGCTCCCCAACCCCCTGCTCACCTACCAGCTCTACGAGAAATTCTCTGTGAGTACGAGGCAAATGTGGGGCACTTCCCCTGCAATGGGGCTTCACCTGCACTGGTGGAGCAGGCAAATCCTGGAAGCTGGACCTGCCTTCCACACACTTCCTTCTCTGTCTGCTCTGCCTCAGTTGGGGTTTTTAGAGCCAAGAAAGGGTGTATCACCAGAATTCCCATTGTGGTGGGAACAATGACACCATGTGCTGCCCATGTTCCAGATTCCATCCTGCCATTGCAGAAGGGGCTGCCAATGCCTTGGATTCTGAGGGGCATTTTCTGTGTCCTGTTAAGGTCACTCCCACGTGCCTTTGTGCCCTGTGCCACACTCTGTTGGTTCCACTTGTGGGGCCCCAGCAGAAGGTCCCTGGAACACGTCCCATGCTTTGCAGGAATTCTCTCATTTGCCATTTCTCAGGAATGGGATTAGAAGCAAATGCTGCTATGAGCTGAGTATCTTCTGTAGGAATTCTCTGTGCCATTGATGTGTCCCTGGTCATGACTTACTTGGCCTTCCTTACATGATCCATGTGCTGCTCTGCCCCCAAGACAGACCCATCACCCAAGGGGGAGAAGAACAACAAAATCCACCCCGCTCCCAAGACTGGCACTTTGGGGTTTTTTTTGCAGCTAAATCCTTTCCTGCCTCATTCCAGGATGCTGTTTCTGCTGCTACAGATGAGGAAAGGCTGGTTAAGATCCATGATGTGATCCAGCAGCTTCCCCCTCCCCACTACAGGTGAGTGCAGCCTTTGATGTGTTGTGGGTATTTTGTGAGAGGAATTCTATAAATCCAGTTTCCCTCTCAAGACAGCCACACTGCCTCTGCATATTGAAATGGTTATGCCCATAGGAAATTGATTTCTATTTTAATTAGCCCATTACCAAGCATTATACACTAAACATGGTCTTACTTCTCTTCCTTGGAAACTCTGTATAGGAGGGAAATAGAAGCTTGTTATGTCAGAGTAAGGAAACAGTTTTATTGCAGGTGGGGCACAATACCAGTTCTAAGAAGGTTAAAAGAAGGTGAAATATAGCCAAAAAATTGCTCAGGCCTTCAAACTTGGTGAATTGTATTTTGCCTCCAGTTTGCCCCTCCCTGCAATAATAGTAACTAGCAAATAACAACAATGCTCTGTGAGAATAACAGATGTAATTAATTGTATTAGTGTTATATATTAGAGTAGCATAATATGGTGTTTAAAATCACCAGTTAAAATGCTATATTCAAGCTAATTAGTAGTAATAAGAAGTTGTGCTATATGGTAATGAGTCTTGACTAAGAACAACATTTAAGGGTTTTTAATATTAAAAGTTATGGCAGGGTATGGTAAAAAGGCATCAGACAAATTAGTATTGGTGACTGGCTTTAATAACTACATAAAATGCTGTATGTTAATGATATTTTAATATTAATAACTAGTGATGCATGGTAAGTAGCATTCACTAATTGTGAATTGTAATTGGTAGAAATAGCTAATGACAATGGATGGTGAAAGTTCTTTACAGATCACCAACTGTTGTAATTGACTGGGCCAGTTGCTCTGATTTGTCCCAGTGGTTTAGGTGACCATTCGGGGTGAATGCAGGCAGTGTTTGGCTGTTTATACCTAATTATTATACTTCATTACAATAATCAGTTGAGTGCTGTAATGTGTGTTAACCAGCAGGATCACTTGGAATTCTGGTCTAAGTGGTCAGGTGTAACACAAGAGGACAGCTATTGATAACTATTTATAGTAATTTCTGCAAATAAGTGTTGAAATTTCAGTTACTGTGATGTGTGGTGATTACCTGGGCAATTGCAATGCTGCAATGAGTGGTTTCAATAATTATGAAAGTTTACTGGAATTTATTTAACTGATATGGTACAATTGTGCTACTTGCTCTTTAAGTAAGGTTGGCTAGTTGGTGCAGCAGCTGCTGCTTGTAGTAACTAACTGCAATATTGGTATTAAATGAAGGGGTATGGCCCTTTGAAAAATAAACTGATCTCTTCCTTTTTCTTTCACCTTTTCCCTAAAATTATTTTACTTTGTGGAGCTGGTTAAACGGGGTGCTGGTACCAGCAGCACATCAGTCTTGGAGAGGGGACACAGCCAGCACCTGGCTGTGGAATGCTGTATGTAGGTCACAAGGTGCTGTTCTCCTTTCCTGGGGGTTGCTTGAAGAAAGGAAAAATACACTTTATTTTTCTGCTACTCAGTGATGAGAAGTTGCAGGCAGGAGGTGTCTGTCTGATTTCCAGCCAGAGCCCTTTCCTTCTCTTTCAGTCTTGTCTGTTTGTGGAATTTTTAGCCCCAGAACACCCTCTCTGCTCCACCCCACTTTCACCCCCCAAAAAGGACAGTCTGTGAGACAGACACAAGGCAGGGGCACCAGGAGGGTATTTCACTGCCACCCACTGCTCCCTGCTCCCCAGCATATATTGAACAAACAGTGCTTAATATACCAAACCCACCATTTTTGAATGTGAGCAGAAACCTCTGAAGTTTAACCTTCTATCTGCCTGACCCACCTCTAAGAAACCTGCAGCCAGGAATTTCAGAAGTAGAACTCAGGTACAGTTGGTTGGTTTTTCAGTATCTAAATTAATACTTTCCTCCTTCCCAGGATTAGCATTCCACAGCCTTCCCCACATACCCCTGAAGAGCCCCTCAGGGAGTTTTTCTGGAGCTGTCCTTTCCTTTAGGCTGGACAAGTCAGGAGAGACTCTGTTCAGCCTGGCCTGTGTCGTTCTTGCCAAAGCCAAGGCCAGCAGGAGGCTGAGGGGAAGGAGTTCAGTATTCTTCCTGGAAGCTGTCAAACCACAAGGAAATAATGAGCTGGGTTTGTGCTGTGGATCATGGCCTGGCTTTGCTCAGTGGTGCTGAACATTTGCCTCTCTCCCATTTTCCAGGACACTGGAGTTCCTAATGAGACACTTGGCTCGGCTGGCTGATTATTGCTCCATCACAAATATGCACACCAAGAACTTGGCCATCGTCTGGGCTCCAAACCTCCTCAGGTACTCCGGGATTTTCCCATTTCAACACAAGATAAATGTTTGTATTTATAAACAACACATACTTCAGAAAATCCCAGCTTTCAGCAGCTGGAAAGAGCTCTTCCTTTCTTCACCCAGTGTGCTCTTCTCCTCCTGTAAAATATAGGAGATCATTCTAAGCAGCATTTAAGACCAGCTGGCAAGTTCTGACCTTTAGTGATGTAAAACAGCCCCTGTATTATCTGGTCTCACACAACACAGTTCCACTGACTGCAGTTCTGTCAGTAGTGACAAGGAAGAATTCCCTCAACCTTTTAGTGGATAATTTCTCCTCTCCCAGTTAGATGGGACTGGTGTGTCCTTGATCATCCAGGAAAATTTCTTCAGTGGCATCACTGATTTCCCACTGCATAAGTCTCTAGAGTCTAATTTGACAGCTTGTTGCTGCAAGAATGGAAACTCATGGAAATGATCTTGGATAAATCTGTCCCCTAAAATCTGTTTTGAAGGTGCATGATAGGGCACTTTAAAATTAATGGTTTAACTTAAAAAATGTGCTTTAAAAGAAAAAAAATCATATCACTCTACCCTCAATTTATTGATTTCTGCCTGCTGTTGTTACCAGCCAGAGAAATCTGTGTGTGCAGTTCATCATGGAATCCCAAAAGGGTTTGAATTGGGAGGGACGTTAAAGCTTATCCAGCTCCACCCTTGCCATGGGCAGGGACACCTTTCACTATCCCAGGTTACTCCAGGTCCTGTCCAACCTGCCCCTGGACACTCCCAGTTCATGCCAGTGGGCTCTTCTCTCCTTTCTGGCAATTCTCCCACGAGCAGTGGAGCTGGCCTGGTGTTGGAATTTGCTTTAGTGAGTCCTGGCACACTTGCCCAGCAGGGTCAGTTGGACACACTCCCTGCTCTAGGGAAAATCCCCTTAGAGGCCACAGTAAGGTTTGTACAACAGCATTGCCTTAAACTGTGCCAGTCGTGGAAATGAGTTAACAATAAGCTCCTCATTTTGGGTGTTCAGTGTATTTACCTCATTTCAGACCTGTCCCACACTCCCTTTTCCTCCCAGCCCAGTGTACCTCTTGCCCTGTCAGTAAGATTGGAGCCTGGATGTGAAGTTTGGCCCTAAATCCCCCCAGTCAGTGACCATGGGAAGCGTTGCTGAGATGCAGCCCCAGAAGTTCCCTGAGGCTGTTTCAGCCTCTCCCCTCACGCTGTGTCCCTTGGTGCAGGTCCAAGCAGATCGAGTCGGCCTGTTTCAGCGGCACGGC
This sequence comes from Malurus cyaneus samueli, assembly GCA_009741485.1. Classification (NCBI taxonomy): domain Eukaryota; kingdom Metazoa; phylum Chordata; class Aves; order Passeriformes; family Maluridae; genus Malurus; species Malurus cyaneus. The sequence goes on from CM019214.1 coordinate 119,737,833, forward strand.
CGCCTTCATGGAGGTGCGGATCCAGTCGGTGGTGGTGGAGTTCATCCTCAACCACGTGGATGTGCTCTTCAGCTCCAAGCTCAGCTCCGTCATCCGCGATGGGGCAGGTGAGTGTTCTCTGCTGGGCAGCAACGGCAGCGCTCTGGGCGTGTCTGGGCCTCCTCTGGCACATTGAAATGGTTTTATTGTAACCTGGGGGACACATTTCTGGGTTGGGATGTCCAAGCCCAGACAGAAATGGCCTGGTTTTAGAAATTGCTCTCAGTACCTTTCTTAAAGCCAAGGATGCCCCACAGGAGTGCAAAGATGAACATTGAGCTTCTGCTTTTATGTCCTACCACTGAGAAATTGCAAGGAATCACTTAAATCTTTGTCCCCCTTGCTCCCTCTCCTTTTTAAAACTACCTTTACTGTTTCTCCTGAATACTTACCCACTGGAGCTCTGTCTGCCCTCATCCGTACCTTAGAACACAAACAGGAACAAACTGATGTAAAGCAATCTGTCTGCTTTCACTAATGCTGAAGCTAAGAAACTGAAATCTTGGTTTTAAAGGGCTATTTTGACATCTGCTGTGGTGGTTATTCCTTCTGCACAGCCTGTGTGAGTGCATGAATAGGGGTGAGCAGCCACATGGCCAGGCTGGTGTTGCTTTAAGATGAGGAATAAACCTGGAGCACCTGGAATGTGATCCAGCCATGGAACCTACAAATTCCCTTGAGTACCTAAAACCATACACCTATTCCATGGAGAAGGAGCTGGGTTGTACCAGGAGGGAAGTTTACTCTTTGTGTCTGTGGCTGCCACAAGCTGCTCCTAAGCGGCATTAGGGCTGCACCTTCTGCCTTGATAACCTTGATAACCTGGAACATGCACAGCCACTGCAGTTACCACCACCTGGGACTGCAGAGGGCTGGGTTTCCACTGTATTTGCTGCTCCCTTCTTTTAAACAATCCCTGCTTCTGCTTAGGCTGGTGGAGTTGATCCAAGCCCAGCTTTTTCTCCTGCTGGAGGGCAGTTCCAAATGCATGGGAGCTGGGGGTTAGCTTGGCTGAGCAGTGCCAGCCCCAGCAGGCTGACTCTGCCAGGGGAGGGAAGATAAGCATGCTCAGAATCCCAGCCAGATGATTATCCAGGCTTAGAATGGCCCATGTAAATTTGGCTAATTGTTTAATGACTTGGTCATTTGCATTCAGTGGCTTCGACACAGGCCTGGCAGGAGGAGGGTCAGGCTCTTGGGCAGCACATTGGCTGAGTGCCGGAATTCTGCATTCCAGAACGGCTTCTTGGGAGCTCTGGGTGTGAGCACAGCTCCTGCACCCGCCTGGGAGAGGGGGAAGTGGTGTTGCCAAGGTGTTTTAACCCAAACTTCACCCAGGACAGCATTTACAGCTGGCATACCCCCCACACTGGGCATCCTTCACACAGAGCTGTGCTGCTCCAGTGACAGCCATGGGACTGGAGCAACCAGGATGTTCTGCAATGGCCCATCTCCCCCACAGCTCTGAACTCACCTGGGAACAGCCCTAGAAACACCTGTATGAGAGGCAGCAGCAGACACAGATCCTACAGCTGGCTCCCTGTAATCTGCTCCTCATGGAAGCTGTCAGCAGCAGGAGACAGCAGAAGCTACTTTCATATGTTACACATTCATCTCCAAAACCAAGACACAAGCTGTAAGAGGCCACAGGCAGGACACGCAGCAGATTCTGTTTGCTGTGTCCAGCTGCACTTTCATTTGTAGCAGCTTCAGTCACACATGGCATTTCCTGCTGCACCGAGAGGTGGAATCTGGGAATGACCCAGCTGGGCTTTACACAAAGGAAAAAAAACCATTTTCTTTATAGGCTCTTGCATACAGATCAGTAAAGTATGTCACAAAGGTTTCCATCTTACCTACTTCCCTCTGCTTTCTTCTTTTCATACACTAAGTCATTATTCTCTTAGTCATAAACACATCTCTGACATGGTGACTGCGTTTTGTCCACATGTTCCAATGGTGGGGATAACAAATGTTCAGAAAAACACAGCACCTCCCTAGACACACAGAGCTGAGCTTTGATCTCTGCACTGATGTTTGCTGACTCCCTGTTGCCTGTGGTTTTCCCTTGCAGGTCACAGCTCTTTATCCCGGCCCAAGTCTCTGCTGGTGTCCTCTCCATCCACGAAGCTGCTTACGCTGGAGGAAGCTCAGGCACGGACACAGGCCCAGATCAACTCTCCCATTGTGGCAGACAGCAAGTACATCGAAGTGGGAGAAGGCCCAGCAGCTTTGCAGGGGAAATTCCACACAGTCATAGACTTCCCATCTGAAAGGTAGAGACAGGTTTTCTTTCCAGCACTGCCATAACCGTGTAGTTTTGAATACAGTAAGAATTTGCTTATATTGACTTGACAGTCATTATATATGGAAAGTATTGTAGCCAGTTTCCCAGCTGCTGTAGACTCTGAGGATTCAGCTCACATCAGTGGTCTGGTAAACTTGGTATAGCCAAGTACCTTGTGCTCCACTCCCTTGTTTTTAGTGGGGTTGTCATTAAATGTATAAATCCATGTTGTCTGTGATGCAGAGAGGTGCCTGGACCAGTCACACATAGAAATGCAAACAGGGTGAATGCCTGCAGATGTGGGGATTTTCCAGATCTCAGGACTAAGTGCCAGTCAAAAACACAGGTTCCCTTGCAGTGGAGCAGTTAGACAGGCTTGAGGACACTGAAAATTAAGTATGTCATCGAGGGAGACAAAAGTAGTTTTATAGCAGGAGTGAGAGATGCTTTTGAACATTTTTATGGCTGCCCAGCTTGCCAGAGAGCTGGGGCTTCTCCCATCAAATCCATCCCTTGGCTGCTGGGCTGGACAAGGAGGAGCCTTTGCTCACCTGCTCTGCAGCTGATTTGCAGGGGGAATTTGTTGGGGTAATTTACCCAGCAAGACTTTAGGGCTGAGCTGGAAGAAAGAAAACATCCTCAGTTATGGAAAAGAGGGAGTTTCCAAGCAGAAACCAGAAGTTTCTGAGCAGAAAGGAGAGAGTGCTGATCACAAGCAGCCAGGATTGAGCTGCAGCTCCCCCCATCTATGTGTTCCATTTTTCTCCCCAGGAAAAGGCCTCCCAGCAAGATGAAGAAGTCTCCAGTGGGGAGCTGGCGTTCCTTCTTCAACCTGGGAAAATCCTCCTCCGTGTCCAAGCGCAAACTGCAGCGCAACCCCAGTGAGCCCTCAGAAATGAAAGCCATAGCCCTGGCAGGTGAGCCCCCTTCCAGAACGCGGGGTTTTCAGCAGTGCACAGTGATGTTTCCAGTGGGTTTCTATCTCCTTCTAGTGTCCAAGCCGTGCATGGCACCTCCAGTAGCTGCTCTTTGCCAATGGATCTTGGGCTGCTCTGGAGCCTGCCGGTGCTCACACCTCTGTGCTTTGCTTGGAGCAGCTTTGGGAAGACAAGATGTGGGTGCTGCTGTAATAAGTCATGGGATAATTCCTTCTGACACTCTCATTATCAAATGAGAATATAGTTATGGCTCCCCATATTGCTTTCAGAAGATGAAACAAGGGAAAGTCACCTTCCCACAAGCACATTTCCTCTGAAAGCTGTACCAGAATATTCAGAGAAGGCAGCCAAAATCCCTTTGTAGCCACAGCCAGGATATGTAGGTTGAATTCTCAGCCTTTTCTATGTATAATTTTCTGCCTCTTTCCAAACTTAAAAACAGCAACGATGTGTTTTTGCAATAAATGACACCACAAATCCCAAAGCATGGGCCAGTGAGAACTTTTATCCCCTCATCTCCCAGGTCCATCTTTAAATTCTCACCCTCACAGTCCTCACACACTCTATGATGCCCTTTGTGACTGTCTCCTCAGAGACTGAAATTGTATTTGTTAAGTGCCCATAAAACAGAGTGTGTAAATGTTCCTTCCTTCCCCATTTTTGAGGGGTTTTGCTTGTGAGGAGTTGTTTCCCAGCCTGTCACCGGCAGCAGTCACCACTTGGGTTGGTTACCTTTTCCAGGTGAAATGAGACTCAAACCCCCCCTCAGAACAAAATTACTCTCGGGCCAGTGTTGTTGGTGCTAGAAGCACATTTGTGTTTTTCCTGCCACCATTATCCAGCTAAATGTAAGCCCTTTTCCTAACTGATCCTTTCTCTGTGTGGTTCCTTCCCTCAGGAGGACGAGGAGACAGCGGGACACTCCGGTCGGCCAAGAGTGAGGAGTCCCTCACCTCCCTGCATGCTGTGGATGGTAAGGTCAAATGGTGCCTGCACTTCAAAGAAATGGGCATTAAGGGAGGCACTTGGACATCTCTGGCTGTAGATACTCAACAGGGCAGGTTTTCCACCCCTCCAGGGGAAGCTGAACTTGCGAATTGGTGAAGCAGCTTTGTGCTCTCAGCACAGATGGGTCTCACAGAAATGCTCTTCATGACTTTTTCTGCTTTTAAGGTTAGAAAAAGCAAAGCTCTTGCTCTGGTATAGCTGGCACTGCTTACATTGATTCCTTGGCACCTCCCCTTGCTGTTGCAAGGTTGACAGGACAGCATTGGGAAGGAAAATGCTTTCTAAGAAAGGCCTTCAGCGCATTTAAACTGGCTTTGCTTGTGCACACAGCTTAGCCTCAGACTAAATCACACATGGCAAGTGCTGTAAAAGAGTTTAAGCAAACGTAATAAGCAGTGAGTGCCAACGCTGTGACTTTGTGTGCAGAGATCACCAGGGGAGCCTGTGGCTGCCTTAGGACCGCATTGGGCCAGGTCTCTGGACAGGGAGCTGTTGTCACTAACCCAGTGTGTCCCCTCACTTGCAGGTGAATCCAAGCTGTTCCGGCCCAGGAGGCCCAGGTCCAGCAGTGACGCCCTGTCTGCCTCCTTCAACGGGGAGCTCCTGGGGAACATGAACCGCTGCAACTCCTACGACAACCTCCCCCACGATGACAGCGACGGCGACGAGGGGCTCATCCACGTCCCTGCCCTCATCTCTCCCCGCTCCTCAGAGGACGTGGATCTGAGCCCGCCGGACATTGGCGTTGCCAGCCTGGACTTTGACCCCATGTCCTTCCAGTGCAGCCCCCCTCAGGCGGAGTCCGAGTGCCTGGACAGCAGCACCTCCCTGCTGGAGTCCATCGACATCAATAAGGAGAAGCCAAGCCTGCTTAAGAAGGATTTAGAATCAGGCAGCCAGTCCCAGACCCCAGGCAGTGCCACGAGCTCTGAGCCAGTGTCCCCTTTCCAGGAGAAGATGAGTCCCTTCTTTACGATGGACCTGAGCCCCACAGAAGAGCAGGCCTGCAAACCTCTCAGCTTCTCGCCCAAGACGGCCCGAAAGCCCATCAAATCTCCACCGCTGGCCACAGAACCCACCTCCTTTGTGCTGCCCAGCCGTGTGCCAGAGGCCATGGGAGGAGTGCCCACCATACCCAGGAACTCCTCCGCTTCCAGCTGGAGCAAAGGGATTGGCATCACTGAGATCACAAACAGGTCCCCAACCCAGATGTCCTTGCCCCTGAAAAACAGTGAAACAGGAGCAGGGGAAGGAGCCCACCAAGAGCTGCAGCATCCCCAGCTAGTGGCTGCTGGCAAAGCAGAGTTGCCAGAAGAAGGGGAGAGAGCCATGCCAAGCAGTCAGAATAAGACTGTACCCAGTGGACACACACAGCCAGGTACAGTGCATTTTCCTCCATTCTTTCTTTAAGTTCCAAAGGGGAGCTGCTCTCAGAACCGTCCTCCTCTGCGTGCCTTTAGGAGAGGGGATTGCCCATCAGTTCTGATCACGAGTGTCTTGCAGGGCTGTGCAGATCAGTAAGGTCTTAACCTCTGCCTTCTCCCTACATCACACAAATCTCGGATAATTTCCATAATGCTTTATATTGCGCTTTTTTTTCCCCATCCTGTCATGCGTGAAAATCTCTAGCATGTCCTTCTCAATCATTTCAACCAATAGACCATCTAAGACTTTTCCTTTTTAAATTAAAAATCTGCCAACACTCGAAGAAGGGACCTTTCCGCCTAAAACCTTATGATCAAAATTGTGTAAGGGTATCTCATTCTCTGCTACCTCCTTCCTACCTCTCTAGAAATGCAAGAGGAGCCTTTAGACAATCTCTTGGGTTTTTTCCTCTTTGTGATGAACTGCTGTGCTGTCGAACAGCGTTTGCCTGTGAGACACAAGTGTTTCACATCAGAAGGAACTGCCACTGTGAAAGTGTGGAGAGCATCTATTTTTTTATAGTAGTCGTTAAGGTCACTCTCCTTATTGGGTAACATAAAATCACTCTCTCTCTCAATTTTCCCCCCATTAGGAGCAGTTGCCCTCGACTCCCCCCAGGATCCTGTTCCCGTCAGTTCTGTGTCTCTTATCCCTCCTCCTCCTCCGAAAAACGCAGCGCGCATGCTGGCCCTAGCGTTAGCCGAGTCCGCACAGCAAGCATCCGCCCAGTCCCACAAAAGGCCAGGAGATGCTCATGCTGAAAGCACAAATTATGGAGAGGCTGAAGCTGGCACAGCTCTAGAAAAGCTCCATCTCTCTGCGGGTGCTCCTGACAAGCTCCACCTGTACACTGCTCTGCCCGAGAACCGCCTGCACTTCCAGCCCGGGCCACCTCTAGAGCAGGACTGCCAAGGCACGGCCGGGGAGCAGAACCACCCGCCCGGCGCACCTGGAGGCCAGGAGCCCCCGCCTCTCCACACGGGCGCTCCCGGGGACCGCCTGGCAGCAGGGATGCGGAGCAGGAGCAGGCCAGCTTCCACCCTGGCAGAGCGGGGGACAAGGAGCCCTTTCCGCCCCGCGCTGGGGACTGGGAGCACGCGGCCCTGCACGGCCCCGGGGCGCTGCCGGAGCGGGAGCGAGAGCCGCCTGCCTCGGAGCTGGCTCCGGAGCAGCCCCACCTGCGCCCCGGCCTGCCTGGGGACAAGCTGCACTCTCCCTGTGTGGCCGAGGACAAGCTGCAGTCTCCTCCTGTGGCTCCCGCCGGGGACAAGGGTGCCCCGGGCACGGTGCCGTATCTGAGCACTGTCCCCAGCGCGGCCGCCGAGCCCCGCGCCCCGGCCGGGGCCGCCCCCCAGGCAGATGTCACCGTCCCGCCCGCCCCGCTCGTGGCCCCGGCGCAGAGGCAGGAGCACCAGGCAGCCGTGGGACAGGTGCCAGCGGCCAAAGCACCCAGCGGCTCCGGGCAGGTACGTGCTGCTCCCTGCACAGCTCCTCTGGAACGCTGAGCACTGGGAAAGTCGGTCCAAATCGAATGGCAAGAGGGGGGATCTGCAGACTCGCAGGATGCTGGGAGGGATGTGGGTCCAACACAGACACAGCCTTGCGGGAAATCATGTACTGCTTTCCTAAGGGAGCATCCCAATATACCCACTCTCCTTGGTTTGAAGGAAAAGAGTATCTGCAGGGGCAGCTGACAGAGGCAATCATAGTTCAGAATGCTCAGAAACAAGAAGTTTTGCATCCTCTGACAAGGTCCTCTTCCGGCATCCTGGTTAGGCTCTTGTCCAGTCAGTGACAGGATGAGAAGACATAGTCTTAAATTGCACCAGGGGAGGTTTAAGTTGGACAATAGGAAGCATTTCTCCACAGAAAGGGTGATTAGGTACTGTAAGGGGCTGCCCAGGGAGGTGATGGAGGCTCCATCCCTGGAGGTGCTCAAGAAAAACTGGACATGGCAGTTAGTGCTCTGGGCTGGTGACAAGATGGGATCGATAGGTCACTGGTTGGACTCGATGATCCCAGAGGTCTTTTCCAACTTCAGTGATTCTGGGATTCTGTTAAACAAAGCAGATCAGATTGCTTGTGCAGGATTGAAAAATGAAAGTGTTCCCTCAGAAATCCAGCACCCCAGCCCGTGAAACACACCCAGCTTCAGCCTGTTCTAAGTCCCACAGCCACCTTTAAGGCAGGAATTTCTGCTCTGTTACACTCCTTGATTGTTCACCAGGGCCTGAGGAGATAAATCCAGGGACATTTTCATTAAGATCGTATATTTAAAAGCAGACCACCTAACAAAGCACTGAGGGCACTGCGTGAAGAGAAAGCCACCTTCTTCTCTTCCTCTGGTTTGGCATTTGGAGAGCACATCAATTGTGATGGGTCCCAAAATCTGCCAGTTGGCACCACACTGGCCATGCCGAGAGAGGGAACTGGTAACATCTTTCCTTGCCCAACACACAGAAACCAGGCACAGACACCCTGGAATGGAGCTGATCCATATCAATGTCTGGGATGTTCTGACTGCAGAGCAGCAGGGGAAAAGCTGCTTGCCCCTAACGTTGGCTGCTTTCTCCCCTGCAGGTGTGGAGCACTGTTGCCCCTGAAAAGCCGCCAGAGCCCACGCCTGGCTTTGTCTCCGAGAGTAATTCCACTGCCCGCAGCTCTTCCTCAGTGCCCGCAGGCCACCAGAGCCACTTGGAAAAACCTCGGGAGAGCACGAGGGCTCCACCGCTGCACCTGCGCTCCGAGTCCGTCCCTGCTCCCTCCTCTTACGGCTTCACCCCTCCCGTGCCGCCGTGAGGACGCTGGAGAGCAAGATCGCCGCGGCCATGCACTCCAACAACACGGACGCCATCAACAACTCCAACTACCACTCCTTCCTGGCCTCCTCCATGCTGGCATCTTCTGTGGAGGAGGCGCTGCTGCCACCGCCACCGCCACCCAAGCATGCGTCCGTGCAGCCGGTGTACGTGCCGCACCCCAAGCCGGAGAGCCTCCCCGAGCCCGCGGGGCCCGACGGCTACGTGCACACCAAGCACCAGTACCGGCCTGAGAGCATCCCCACCCACGGCTACCATGGCAAGGCTGAGCAGCACCAGCCCTACCCACCTCGGCCAGAGCCGCCCGTGGCCGCAGGTGCACGCTACGGTTCCTACGGCACGCAGGGCAAGGGCTCCGCCGCAGGCCTGCACCCCAAGCCCCGTGGCCGCACCGACTTTGTGTCCTCGGTGAATCCCTCGGGACTGCGGGGCAGTGGCTACGCCGAGGAGGCCCCCCCTTATCCCACCATCCGCAGGGTGCAGTCGCTGCACGTGCCCAGCCCGGCCGCCGCCGCCATCCGCTCCGTGCCCATCTCCCGCACCGAGGTGCCCCCGGATGATGAGCCCGTGTACTGCCCACGGCCCCTCTACCAGTACAAGCCATATCAGCCCCACTCCGACTATCACGTCACGCAGCTCCAGCCTTACTTTGAGAACGGGCGGGTCCATTACCGCTACAGCCCCTACTCCAGCTCCTCCGGCTCCCCCTACTACGCCGCGGCCGACGGGAGCTTCTACGACCTGGATCCCTACAGCACCGTGCGGGTCCGGCCCTTCCACGGACTGCCCGGCCGTGAGTTTGGCCCCTACGCCTCCCGGCTGCAGGGCAAGGGGCTGTACCGCTACCCCAGCCTGGCCGCCTACCCCCGGGCAGGGCTCATCAACCACCTGGGCAAGGAGCACAGCTTCGTCAGCAGGGACGTGCCCCCCGCCCCCGACGCCAAGCACATGTACATGTCCTGGGACCTGGAGGACATGGAGAAGTACCGCATGCAGTCCATCCGCCGCGAGAGCCGCACGCGCCAGAAGGTCAAGGGGCCCCTCATGTCGCAGTACGACAACGTGGCGCCGCTGCTGCAGGATGAGCTGGGGGGCCTGGACGCCGTCCACCTGCGCAGCAAGTCGGATCCCGGCAAGAGCGGCCTGCTGACGGTGGCGGAGGGCAAGGAGGGCAGGTACCCAGCCAAGGCAGCCACGCCCGAGGGAGACGAGCGTTACTACGGGCAGCATGCGGAGCCCGAGCTGGACAGAGCCCACTACCACGGCGGGGGCTACGGGAACGGGCAGCCCGAGAAGCCGTCGCTGCCCCAGAAGCAGAGCAGCATCCGCAACAGGAAGATGCACGAGCCGGGCGGCGGCAGCAGCAGCGAGCACAGGACGCACCTGCAGCAGGAAGCGAGCCATAGGCAGCCTTCCGAACCCAAAAACGGGCCCCCGTACCCCGACTATCGGCCCAAGGGTGGCCCAGAGCCCTCCGAGCCCATGGGCTACCAGCACTCGGGCAGCAAGTACATCCCGGCCGGCCAGGACACCCTGCGGCTGAACCACAAGGAGGGGAGGTTGGCAGAAGACAGGCCAGACCTGGAGAGGCCCCGAGGCAGGCCGCCCGTGGAGAAGCACTCCAGAGACTGCTACAAGGAGGAGGAGCATGCCGCCCCTCCCGTGGCGCCGCCGCCCAAGCCCGAGCGGAGCCACAGCCTCCGGATGCAGCACCCCGAGCCCATGGAGAGGGACTCGGCCCTGCTGTACCCCTACCAAACCCTGGGCAAGCGCCAAAGCACGATGACTGTGGTGTCCCAGTACGATAATCTGGAGGATTACCATACCCTGCCTCAGCACCAAAGAGGGGGCTATGCTGGAGCAGGGGGCTTCGTGCCCCCCGGCTTCCCCCACGTGCACAGCAGAACTTACGCCACGGCGCTGGGGCAGGGAGCCTTCCTCCCCACAGAGCTGTGTCTGCAGAGGCCCGAGACAGAGGTGCACGTTGAGTGAGCTGGGGGGGACGAGGGATAGAGTCTAAGCAGCCTCTGCTGGACAGTGGACTGTTTTATTTTTTCAGTGATGGAAAAAAAGCCCCCGACCCTGCCCCGGTGAGCAAAGCAAACCCCCCTCAGCCCCTCCGGCCCCCTCACTGTTTTTATGTAGTACAGCTATAGATTTTCATGTAGTTTTGAGGCACCTGGGAGGACAGGGCAGGCCGTTGGCACATGGGTGATGCAGGGTTGACACAGATGCTCTTGGGGGAGGGGGGGAAGGAGTTTTCCCTTCCCAGACATGACACTGGCTGCTCCTCCCCATGCCCACGGTCCCACGCACGATGGACTGTACCTGCAGCTCTGTCCAGCTGCAAACTGCCCATCCCAGCTGGCTCCCTGGGAAGGGGCTCCCTGACACGCTGTGGGGGAACCACTGCTCAGCTGCTTGGAGCTCACAGCAAGCGTGGGGCTGGGGGCAGTGCTCCCCAGGGATCACTCCTTGGTTGATGCTGAGCCCCTGCCTCTCCCGTGGGTGTAGGGCACCCACTGCAGCTGCTCTGATGTGGGTGGGGGCCTGTTTTGACTGCAACCTCGTGGAATAGGCTCTGGAGCCAGCTCACAACATGACACACTCATTCCATTGCTTGCTTAACAAGCTGCTTCTGCCTCCAAGAAGTCCAGTTCCTTCACATTTTTCTGTATAAGCAGAGGCCAGCTGTTGGAACCATGTAGGGCAGGTTTGCATTTCTCACACCAAAAGAAATAAAACACAAAACTACACCAAACCCTGCCCCCAGAGCTAGGAACAGCACACCCATTCCAGGCCAGCCTCTCTTTGCTGTAAGGCTTTCCATGGTCCAGATGAGCTCATTGCATCCTGTGGCTGGCCAGACTCTCACTGCAAAAAGTACTAGAAAAATAAATTACAACAAAAGTCGATGGTATTACATAAATCAAAGCCCACCTTGCCAGCTGTGTGTGACAAGTTGTTTGCATGAGCAGCTGCCCTGGGCCAGATCCTGCAGCAGTTCCATCAGGGAATGCTCCTGCTGAGCTGAAGCTGAAGGTGTCCAGGCTCCCTGAAGCTTCTGAGTTCCATGTAGGGCACGGATGCCTGTGCAGTTGTGGCACACAGGGAGCAGTGACGTGCCCAGGTGTAGCTCCCCCAGTACTCCTTGAGTTGGGACAGAAGGCCAGTGCACCTAAAATACACCAAAAATGGTGTCCAAGCTGTTGAAAAGCTTTGATATTGTACAAGCAGCCTGGCAGCCCCTTGTGCTGTCTCCCAGACTCCCCAGGAATCATACCCCTGTACAAATGAAGCACATCCATCCCATTAGGCAGGGCTTGCAAGCAATACATGAGATTTAGGAGTTTTTTAATGTTCACTGATAAATTCCAAGGCCGTTCCTGTTCTGTGTGGTTGAAGAACTTCTCTACCTGTTTCAAATCTCTGATGTTTTATGAAAAACCTGGAGGTCCTGCAGTTAGCACACAACTGCTAAAGGGAGCTTAGGTGGGGTTTTTTGAACAAAAGGTTTCATGGCTATTTTGGAACTTTTAAATCCTAAGGAAAACCTGCTTCTAGTTGCTGACTAGTCTGTAGCTGTTTGCTTCTTTTAACCTTGGAGCCTTGTCTGGGCTGTTTCAGTAACTACCTTCTGGTTCTATTTTATTGTGCAATGCTGGTGTTTTAAGCATTTTGTTTAGAAGAGTTCTCACATGTTACGGAACGAAATCTGGCAGTAGAAAAAGAAAAAAAAAGAGAAAAAAAGCAGCACTGTGATCCAGGTTACCACAATCTCTTTGTGAGGAATTCCCAGGTAGAGAGGTTGGGGTTTTTGGTGAGGAAATGCTTTTTGTAGTGTTTTCTTTTAAAGAAAACTACACAGAACTACACAGAGAGGGGCCACTGGGTGAGCTGCCCTGTCTCCACCAGCAGTCCCAGGAAAGGCTGAGCTGCCCCAGTTCCTTGGCAGCCAGGCTGGGTTATCCATGCTCTCAGCAGAGCTGAGCCAGGGCCAGGACCAGCCTCAGCCCCTGAGGTCTCCAGGCGAAGCAGGGACAAGTGTTTGGTTCAGGCTATTCGGGATTCAGGCTATTGGGATTCAGGTAATGAGAGCTGCAGGTCCAACCTCTCTCTCGGTGAAAGCCTTAACTCCCCCCCTGCCCCGCAGCCTCTCCTCCCTCCGCCTGGGCCTTATGTCAGCCAGGACTATCGTGCCACTACGAGGGGCTGAGCCCAGCTCCCACGGATTGTAAACGCCTCTGGATTTTCCTGCTCGAAGCCACTGTCTCCCTGTAGAGCCCAAGTGCCATCCTTGGACAGCCTCTGCTCCTCAGCGCTGCCGCTCCCTGCATTGTGTGAAGTGCCAGGTACGAAGCACCCGCTCAGCCCAGCAGAACAAACCTTTCAGCACCTTCCCCAAAGGGCTTCTGGAAGTGCACACCTGTACCCTGAACCCCAAGGGCTGCTGCCAACAGCCTTTGGGGAGTGAGAGAAAGAAGAGAGCAGAGCAGTGACTCGGAGCTGCCCTCCCTCGCTCAGCCGGCTGTGCTCCAAGGTGGAAGCTCTCTGAGAAGCCAAGCTCGTGTCCAGCACTGCTGAGCCACAGCACAGAGTTACAAAAGGTGATGGCACCAGCTTTTCCCCGATCACACAGACCCAGCAGCTTTCTTTTGTTGTTGTCCTGCCCACGGCTTCAGCACCCCGCACGATCCCACCCCGCCAAGCCATACAGTGAACTATGCAGTCCTGCTGCTCTGGGCTCAGTCTGCTGCTCCTACGGAGATCTGTACGTCCTCATTAATCCCAGAATTTCTAGGTGAGGTTGGAAAGGGTGTCTTGCATTGGAGCGAGGCAAGGAGGTGACACCAGGTGTCTCCGGTGGGTGAGCTGGAGGAAGGTGACAGCCCAGTCCTGTGTCCCAGCAGAGCAGTGGGACAGCACGGGGACAGCAGTGCAGATAATCCTCTAATCCAAGTGCAGCAGTGCTCGGGCTCAGGCATTTCTTGCCTAACCCATCCCCATGAGGGGACAGCAGCTCTGTTCCTCAGCAGTTCCCTCAGACAGGCACTGCATCTCCAGCTGCCACTCCCTCCGTTCCAGCTGAGGGTCTCCCAGTGCACGCAGGAATTGGGTACCATGAGTGAGATCCAGCTCTGGATTTTCACCTCTGCTGTGGAGCAGGATGTGACCCCCAGGAGACCTTCCTTGGGAAAGGGAGTGCAGTCAGTAGGTGAGTAATGAGGATGTAGCCCCTATGAAGTCTTAGGTAAAGTATTGATTTCTGATTTTTGCAGAGTTTTATCAGGTGATATCTATATGCATCTCTGAGAACACCCCCTCAACTTTGTGCCTATGTCTTTGCAGTGATCCCCCTCCCCTGCTCATCACTGGGGGGATCAGTAAGGATTGCACAGTGGTAGTAAGTTGCTACACAAAACCAAAATCAACTTGAAAACGTCCTGTTCCTCTTTGACCCCAGAAGGGACAGAACCTCAAGTGTGCTCTGCCATCCCCCAGGCTGGTGACAGGGCATTGACTCGAGTGATGTGTTAAATGTCAGGAAATCTGGGTGAGAAGTTGTTTTCCTTCCTTTCGTTGCGGCGGCTTAGGCATGTTCCTGTTTTCCCAGAGCCTCAGATCCCGGTGTGAAAGGCATGGTCTGGTGTGAGCAAACACCACGATGATTCCTCGTGTGCAGAGTCCTGCCTCGTCCAGCTGGGGGGGAGGGAGGGAGGGGGGGAGAAAAGGCTTGTTTTGCCGTTCATTTTCCTGCTGTAGAAGACTTGATTTTTCTTTCCCTGAGCCGCATGAGAGAAACATCCCAGAAAGTCTTGGGTTACCTTTGGAGTTCCCTTCACTTTAATTTATATAGTGTCTTTTTTGTGAACTGGTGTAAAATGTATATGCCGACAAGCTCATGTATTTTTATGTAAATATTTTTTGTGGTTTCCCCACTTGCCCTTCTCTGTAAATATTTAGAATTCTCATATTCTTCTCACCTTGTATGATGCAGATGTGGTTTTGTTTCTGTTTTTTATTTGTACTGTAATGCAACAATCCAGACTGAGGTGTCTTGTGGTATTAAACAAAAGCAACAGTCCCACTGAGCTCACACTCAGATGTGCAACTTGACAGCATTAATCAAGCCAGGTTAAAAACTATTCTGGTGTGTCTGCGTGTATTTTTTCCTCTGCCTCGTTAATTAACAGTGTACTTAAAAAACAAAACAGGAAGAGCCAGCTTGGGGCTGTGCTTTGGAGGGAGGGATGCTGGCAGGCAGCTGAGGATGAAGGAGGTGACTTTGAATTCCTGTGCCAAGGCTGGGGTTTATCTGTGCCACTCCACCTGTGCCCATCGCAGCTTCTAACAATAAATAAACCTGCCTGGGCTGTTTGCATGTCCCTTTCCTCTCACCCAGCATGACAGCACAAGCAGGAACAGCCTGACCTGGCACAGAAGGCACAGGGCAGATGAAGTCAGCACAAACAGATGGCACAGGCCACCTTGGAGCTGGCTGGGAGGGATTCTGGGCACCACAGTCATACTGCTCATAGTTAATTAATAGCAAAAAGATGATTAAAGGAAGCAAATTTCAAATATTTTTAACACTCTGAGAAGGAATTCTCAGTCTTCATTCAGTAAATGTTACAGGGTTTAGAACTCCTCCTGCCAGGAACAAAACGCACCTGATCCATCTCTGCTCATGGGGATGGGTGATCCGCTGCTCACAGACCTGTGGGGCAGGGGTGACTCTTGCTGTGCAATCCAGCTCTGCCCAGAGGCCTTTTTGAGACCACAGAGGGACTGGTTCAAGGCTTTGGAAAACTTTGCCTCATCTGCTTCCAAATCCTCACTTTCCACTCCACGTCTGCTTGTTAATGCACATCCAAACTGCCCATAAACACTGCTGGGCTTGTAAGCTCCCACCAGCAGACCCAGCAAGCCCTCCTGTCTGAGCCTGGAATTGCTGCTCTCCCAAGGCAGAATGGGGCCTTGCAGAGGCTGCCCCAAAGGGACCCTCCATGCTCAGGGTTTCCCTGCTCATGGGAGGACACCAGAGCTGCCCTCGGAGGGCAGGACACGACCAGGCTGACTTGGCAGATAAAAATCTTGAGGTTTAGGTTCAGTAGACAAATTCACATCTGAACTAAAGTGTTTGTGGCTGCTCAGCCCATTTTCTGCACAGCACATGGTGGAAAGGGGTGGGTAAATCTACACCAGGACACTCTTGGCTGGGTGGGTCAGGGAACAGCAGGAGGATGAACCCCAGGGGTGACATCCCAGCTCCCCAGCTTGGCTTGGCCTAAAATGCTCCAAAAGCAGCCCCATGGCATTTCCTGTAATGCCACCGAGATCCCAGTGAGCCCAGAGTGAACCCCCAGGCTCGGTGTTCCCCACGCCAGGACAGGGCTGGGGGTGCTCCTGCAGCACTGGAGTAGCCCAGTTCACCCCAGTTCACCCCGTTCTCCAACCACTGCTGGAAGGACAAACTGAATGGAAGCTCAGTCGCTCTCAGGCAGCCTGTCCCGAGCAGCTGAGGTCTGTGGGCAGAGCAGGAAAAGAAGAAGGACGGGTTTAAACTGTGCCAAAGCCTGGTACAACCCTAAAGCGAAATCGCTTTTCTTTCCGAGCAGCTTCCAGCAGGCAGCGCTGTTAGACCGCCTTTGCCTCTCAAACCCGACCTGGCTGCCCAAAAGGATGATGAGAATCCTTTCTAGCAGTTTCTGCTCGGGTTTCCAACTCCTTCCATCTAGGGGTGAATTTCTTTTTAATTTTTCATGTTAGAAGAGATCTGCAGGGTGCTGCATGGCGGCAGCATCCTGAGGATCATCCTGAGGAGCATCCCCATGTGAGCTCCGGCCCGAGCAGCCTGGCTCACCCCAAATGCCGAGCATCCCGCTGGGAGCTGCCCTGCAGACCTCGGCACGGCACTGCTGCTCTGCGGAGAAACCGCCGCCTGTGCCAGGGCCCCGTCCCTGAGGAGCACAACAATCTGTTCACTTCCACACTCAATCAGCCAGAAACAGCAACTGATGCTGGAAAAGCCCGGAAGAGGCTCAGTCCCTCCTTCCTCCTTCCAGCTGGGGCAAGATTGCCCTGCTCAGATTCATTGTGAGCCTGAGGAGCCCGCAGCACCTGCCAGAGCAAGCACATCTCCAGCCACGGCACAGCCGAGCCTCCCTTTCCTTTCCTTTCCTTTCCTTTCCTTTCCTTTCCTTTCCTTTCCTTTCCTTTCCTTTCCTTTCCTTTCCTTTCCTTTCCTTCCCGGAACTTCCCTTCCCTTCCCTTTCCTTTCCTTTCCTTTCCTTTCCTTTCCTTTCCTTTCCTTCCCTTTCCCTTTCCCTTTCCCTGCTCCTCTCCTCAGCCCCCAGCCTGGGTTTGTCTCCTCCCGTTCCCATCCCCGGGGGCTGAGGGGCCGGGCAGGGCAGGGCATTGATTGTGCCCCGATCCCTCCAGCCTGGGAGCTGCTGGTTCCCCTCTCCAGCAGGGCTGGACGGAAGTTTGGCAGCATCACAGGAGCGGGGGAGGGATGCGGGAGTGACCCCAATGCCCGGGATTGGCATTGCTGGGGCAGGAGCTGCTGCCAGCCGCTGCCGAGGGCGAGGATCCTGCCCATGGCCCGGGGCAGCCACTGCGGCCACTTGAGAGGGATTGGTGCCCACAGCAACAACCACAATGGATGGGAAAGCAATCCTTCGTGCTCCTGTGATCCTCCCCGGGGACAGCGGGAGCAGGGTCCCTGCTCCGGGGCTGTGCAGCCTCCTCCCCCTCCTCCCTCGGGAGGAGCACAGAGGGCACTCTCCTGCCCTTTGCTTGCCCTCTGCAAAAGCTTTGAGGCCGCTCTGCATCAGGAATTGTCACAACACCACTCCCCTGCCCCTCTGCCAGCTCTTCCTCAGCCTTTCCTGAAGGGTTTTTGTTAATCCTGGGCCAGTTGGGTGCTCAGACACCGTGGGGTGTTAGGAAAGGCTGGGGTATCCTGCCCGAGGGATCCCCCACTCATTAAACCTGGGGGCTGCTGAGCACACACCGTGTCACTGCAGCGTCCTGGGGGTCACCAAAGTCACCCCCACAATGAATGTCATTAACTGGGGAGGCAGCAGAGCCCAAAGCAAAGGTGTGACCTGCAGAAAGCACCTCTGGAACAGGGAACGGGCTGTCCTGCAGCGAGGATAGCTAAGGGCATTTCACAGGGGAATTAAAGCACCCCAACTCCATCACGTGCATCTTCATCCTTCCATTCCAGATCTTTCCCTGTGGGCCAAGGCATGCTGTCCCACTGTCCTGACACATTCCCTGTCCTGACACACTCCCTGTCCTGACACACTCCCTGTCCTGACACATTCCCTGTCCTGACACACTCCCTGTCCTGACACACTCCCTGTCCTGACACACTCCCTGCTGTGGCACCCAGGGCCTGCCCAGCATCGCTGGGGGATCTTCACTGCTCTGGGTCCCTCACAAGGGACAGTCCAGATGGATCTCCCCAGAAGCATCCAGGGATGTTGTGACTGAATTCATGAATTCCAGGCAGGATGAGACTCCCACCTCTAAATACCAGAGGCAGCAGGGAAGAACGGGAGCCTTGTACAGATCTGACCCATGGGGATGTTGTGTGTTTAGAAGGATGCAAGGATTGTGACAGGTGAGAAAGAGGGAACGGGTTACACAAAAGGGGAGGTTTTCAAGTAAAAATGTGTTCATCCATTTTTTAAAGACGCTGGAGAAGAATATGTGACTCCGGCAAGTGCTGGAACTTTATGCATTATTCAAACTGTGTGAACGTTTGAAGCCTGGAGACCTGGAAACCTTCACTGAGAACAAGTCTCCTGGCACATTCCCAGGGAGGAAGTGTGGGTGATCCGTGTCATCCCAGCACAGGAGGCGGCTGCAGTGGTTTTCATGGAGTCTGGCTCTGCTCTGCACCTCAGCATTCACAGCAGCCCTGCTTCTCCTGCACCCTCCAGACCACACCAAAATCCCAGGGAGATGCACTCGGGGCACGCCAGGGAGAAGCTGCTCCTGCCCTGCCAGTGTCACCCAGACAGGGCTGATGCAAACCCAGAAAAGCAGCAGCACGGCAGAGGCAGAGGGTGCAGATGAACACAGCAGCCCACGCTGAACTCACAAGGGAAAACCAAACCCTCCCTCCTCTGAATCCACCCTCGCCCTCCCAAAAGCCAATCCCATCCACAGCTCTATTCCAGAGAACTTCATTCTGCTGCACTTCGAGCTATAAATTCAAACATCAGAATAAAAAAAGAGGTGCCAGACAGGGCCAGGTTTTCAGACAGGCAGGCAGGCAGCCAGCAGCACAAACACGCTGAGCACGGGCAGACATCTGCCTTGCCCCCTCCTCCTCCCCATCCCTGCTTTTCATTTATTCCCATATTGTCTTTTTTTCTTTTCTTCCTATTCCCTCTGGTTCTTTTCTGAGTGGGATCTGCATCACCTCGCCCATGGGGTTTTTGTTTCTTTTCTCTGAATCCAGCTCAAGCTCTGCCAGCCTTTCTCCCTGGATGCAGCTGAACCAGGATGGGAACTGGAGCAGGATCTGCAGCCGAAGGCAGCAGGGGAGGGATGGCTCCTCTGGAGGAGCAGGGGGATGGATCCCACCACAAACCCCGCTCTGTGCTGGCCAGGAACTCCACTCTCCTCTCCACTGATACAGAGAAAGTGGAATTTCACTGAAAATGCAGCAACTTCCCAACTGATCTGAAATACAAAAGGCATATTCACACACTACAGAGCAGCCACTGACTG
Source organism: Malurus cyaneus samueli (assembly GCA_009741485.1). NCBI lineage: Eukaryota > Metazoa > Chordata > Aves > Passeriformes > Maluridae > Malurus > Malurus cyaneus. The sequence continues at coordinate 119,757,098 of CM019214.1, forward strand.
CTGCAGGGGAGCAAGAGAAGCTGCCTTAAACTTCCTCACATTCCCCTCGTGTGAACCCTTTTGGAAAAGGAACCGATGTTAGAGTGCCACCACTTCATAAAATACTGTCCTCAATCAACAAAATCAGTTCCAAACCAAAATAAACCCCCAACCCACAGCCTTTTCCCTTGCACCTCAGGGGTCATTTCAAGCTGAAGGATGAGGGCAGGCTCAGGGTCCCCACTCACAGTGAGCTCTTCTCTTCTCATGGAAGAAGGTGGAGGTTTCCCTCAGGGCTGTAGGAGTCTGGAATCTGCAGGGCAGCCGGGAATCATGGAATGGTTTGGATGGGAAGGAACCCTTCAAGCTCATCAGCTTTGAGGGACAGATGGGCCATCAGGAAAAGGGGAAAAGCCCCTTCCCAAGAGCCACAGGGGTTGTTTGCTGTTGGTGAAGCAGCAATTGATGGTATAAAAGCCCACAAGGCTCTAAGTTAACCACTCTCTTTTCCAGAGCAGGATTTGAGTAATAGAGGGGCAACATGAGACCATGGGAAAGAAGAACATTTAATGAGGGCTGAGCAGTGAACGTGAACCATCCTGCACCCCACAGGAGCGGGGCTGGCAGCCTTGGAAAATGAGAGTGGAACTGCCCAGACACAAACCATCATCTGGCTGGACATGAAATGCAGCCTGAGCCCTGCTGGTCATTGGAGTGCCCCCTTTGCAGCTCGGGATCTCACTGTGGCTCCTTGTGCTCACAGTGTCCATCCTCCCTGCTCACAGCACACACCCTCCCCAGCCCCTGTCCCTGCCCCTGTCCTTGTCCCTGTCCCTGTCCCCAGCCCTGTCCCCAGCCCCTGTCCCTGCCCCTGTCCCGTCCCTGCGCTCAATGGGGAGGATGGACATTGTGAACACAAGCAGGGAGCAGAAATGCCTGTGCACAGTCAGAGCAGGCAGAGGAGCTCAGCCCCTGCAGCAGCAGGAAGCTCTGAGAGTTTGTGTCTCACCGCAAAGGCACCCGTGGGAAAAGGCCCTGGCAAAGCCCTTCAGCATGGAAGGGATGGGAGAAAACAAGGAATTTGATTTACAGGCTTTTCCCCCTGCAGATGCTGTGGCTGGGTGTGACACAAACAGATGCTGAGCACCCCTGTCCTGCCGGTGCCATGGGCTGGGGCCTCAGTGGTGATCCAGCCTCACCTCTGGGAGTCACAGGGGGGCCTTGGGCCTTTCCCCCACCAGGACACAATTATTACAGACTAATTACCCACTGACAGCAGAGCCTGCTCACAGAATCCATCTTTGTGAGGAGAAGGGTCCTGCACTGGGAACCTGGGCCATCATGGATACCCCCAGCTTGTGGCAGGGACACAGAATGTGTCAGACACACCATTATTCCCTAAGGGACTGGGGAATGGAAGTTTGCAGCTTGGATGGGGCTTGGAGCACCCTGGGATAGAGGAAGGAGGTGGCGCTGGATGAGGTTTAAGGTTCCTTTCCAACCCAAACCACATTTGAAAGCACTCCAGTTTCTAATTCCAGGCCATGGACAGCACATTTCATGTCCATTTTACTGCAGGAAACCCAGAATGTGAGCTCAGTGAACTCAGGGAGTCAAACAGCACCTGGGAGGTGGCAGTTGGGACCCCACAGACATCGCTGACCCCAGGGGAACCCACCATGAAGGACTGAGCTCATTTTCCTGCCTTCAGACTCCAGGCTGATCCTCTCTGGTTTATCCTGGCTCAGTGATGGGGCCAGTTCATGCTGCAGGGCTCTCCCAAGTTCCCCTCCAGGGCCAATCCCCACGCTCAGATGGCACCAAGGAAGTCCCTTCAGAGCTAACGAAGCACCCAATCATCTTTGGGCCTCTAGTCACAAGCTGGAAATGCTAAATCAGATTTATCCCTTGGTTTCAGCAGCAGAAGATTGGGATGGAGAGCTGCAGGAGCTGAGACTGACCCCTGGCCAGCCTTTCCTGTCCTGCAGCTTGGCTTTTGGACTGGCAGGACTCCCACCGAGTAGCCTGAACTCAGGAGAGCACTCTGCACTTGAGGAACAGAAATGTTCAAACAATTAACTCAGAAGAGGCTCTTTTTCTCTCTGTTCCTTCAAATTCTGTGAATTCCCTCCAGTGTGCACAAAAATCTCCCCTTTTAACATTCATCCAAGTGTTTTCCCGGATCCATAGTCAGGGGATGGATGAGGCAACATTTCCCTTTCTGCAGAGAACTCCTGGGGTGTGCCTGGAACCCACCCACGTGCCACTGGACATGGCTCAAACAGTGGGAAAAGGCAGAGAGCCCCAAAGCTCTGGACAAAGCCACCAGGCAGCCCTGACCCTGCTGGACACCACCCCAGAGTCCAGCTCTGAGTGCTGTGCCTGAGCCAGAGCTGTCCCCACCCTGCTGTCCTTCCCCCTGCCCAGCTCTGGCACGGACTGACAGCTCAGCAGTGGATCTTTCCTGCAGAGGAAAACCCCCTGAGGGCATTTCCCAGCATCCAGAGCCCTGGGGAAGGAGGCAGGAGCCAGACAAGGGAGAAGCTGAGCTCACCTGCCTGTGGCCTTTCAAGCTTCCTTTGGCCTTGTGGTCACAGCAAAGCCCCACAGTCCCCTCAGCCACCCCCTCTCTGGGCTCCTCTTGCCCTTGCAGCCTTCTGAGACTGAGTCCTGGGGAAATAAATGTGATCCCTTCCTTCCAGTGATCAATCTGAGGCTGAAACCTCAAGGAAAACATGTGAGATAAGGACATTTCCCCAAGGCCTCAGTGAGCAGCAATAAATCCTTCAGCTTCCTCCCAGAGTGAGTCTCCCCAGTCTCTGAGGCCTGGAGCAGGTTCAAAGGCTGTGCCTTGTTTCTGTGCCCATTCCCAGCAGGAGCTGCAGAGGGCACAGCTACCCCAGGCTGGGGCTGGGTGAGACAGTGGCTTTGTAAAACCCAAACACCTCATTTCCTGAGCCAGGGAAGGGAGAGAGGGCAGGGGAGCTGCTGAATACAGCCCCATCCCACCCCAGTCCGACTCACCCCATGCCAGCCGGGATGCTGTCGCCACAAAGCATCCCCAGGGACAGGACACAGCCCCCACCCACGTCTGCAGGCTGGGGCTGGACACAGCCTGGCACCTCTGTGAGTCCATCCTGGGGCTGGGCACAGCCTCTGTGAGTCCATCCTGGGGCTGGGCACAGCCTGGGCACCTCTGTGAGTCCATCCTGGGGCGGGCAGGGTCTGGCACCTCTGTGAAGTCCATCGTGGGCTTGGGCAGGTCTGGCAACCTCTGTGAGTCCATCCTGGGGCTGGGCACAGCCTCTGTGAGCCCATCCTGGGGCTGGGCAGGGTCTGGCACCTCTGTGAGTCCATCCTGGGTGGGCACAGCCTCTGTGGAGTCCATCCTGGGCTGGGCACAGCCTGGCACCTCTGTGAGTCCATCCTGGGGCTGGCAGGTCGCACCTCTCGTGAGTCCATCCTGGACGGCACAGCCTGGCACCTCTGTGAGTCCATCCTGGGGCTGGCCACAGCCTCTGTGAGTCCATCCTGGGGCTGGGCACAGCCTGGCACTCTGTGAGTCCATCCTGAGACTGGGCACAGCCTCTGTGAGTCCATCCTGGGCTGGCACAGCCTCGTGAGCCATCCTGGGGCTGGGCACAGCCTCTGTGAATCCATCCTGGGGCTGGGCAGGGTCTGGCACCTCTGTGAGTCCATCCTGGGGCTGGGCACAGCCTGGGCACCTCTGTGAGTCCATCCTTGCCCTCACCTGGCTCCTCTGCCAGTTCCAGCCTCAGGCACCCCTGCAGGCTCCAGCCTGGACTGGGGATACCCCAGGCATGCTCTGCAGGGTGCAGGCAGGACGATGCCAGCACTGACCCAACTGCAGCTCCCTGCATCCCACACAGCATCTGCCTCACCCCCTCCTCTGTCCCTTTGCACAAAAATGACAGCAGGGATTCTCTGAGGACCGCGCCCCACGCAAAGTTTGAATTCGTCTTTGGCAACACAGGACATGCCTCCCCAACAAGCCTAACCCTAACCAAACCCTAACCCTAACCTCCAACCCTAAAACCTAAACCCCTAACCCACCTAACCCTAAACCCCTACGCCCTAACCTAAACCCTAACCCTTACCCTAACCCTAAATCGTAATCCAACCTACCTAACCTAAACCCTAAACTCTAAACCTCACCTAACCCCTAAACCTAATCCTAACCCTAACGCCTAAACAACCCAGTGTGGCACAAGGGAAAAGGTTCTGTCATGGTGGGGAGCTGAACACGCGAGGAGGGAGGGAGGGGAGGGAAGGAGGGAGGGAAGGACCCAGGGTTGAAGCAGAGCCTTTCTGCCCAGTCCCCCAAACCCACCCAGCCCCTCTCCACTGGCACAGCTGCCCCTCAAACAGCCCTGGGCAAACCCAGGATTGCCCTGAGGCAGCAGAACCATGATCTCCAGCCCCTGGGCAGCCTCTCCAGCAGCCTCATGCTGCAGCTGCTGCTTTGATGCCACTGCAGAGTGAAGGCTGTCCTGACACACAGGCACAGCACCAGTGACAACAGCTGAACAATAACAACAATAAAAACCACAGCAGGGTCCTCTCCCAGCCACGGGCACCATCAAACCATGCATTCATCATCCAAACACAGGCACAGTCCTTTGTCTCCACAAGGACTTCTAGCAGGGAGTTCCACAGTCTTTGGGATTAAAAAATATTTTTAAAACCCTGTATTTAACCTGAATCAGTTCCAAATGAGCTGTCACTTTCTAAATGTTGTGCCATTCTTGTTTTGGTTTTGTACTCCACCTCTCTCCCCGCTCAGGGATGTGACATTTCCATAATACACTGGGTTCCAGTGAAACTGAGATAATTCCCAGGCTGTGGCCTTTTGGAAGGCAGGAGTCAGGATCAGCTCTCCTTCATCTCAGTATCTGTGTGCCCTCTCTTCCCTCAGACAACCCCAGAGCTATGCCAGCCCAGGAGGAAAGGGCAGGAGCTGTGGCAGGCACATGCTGCTGCACTTTCATTATCACAGTCACAACACGCTGCCAAGAAATACTGGGGGAGTATTTTTAGACTGGGAAAGAAAAAACCTGGGCATTTATCAGAGAATTATTAATAAAAAGGAGCACTAATGTTAGCAGTGTTCGCTTTTCCCTGTACTTACACAAATTTGGCTTGGTTTTTTGTCTCTCCACCTTTTCTAGACAAGGAAATTGGTGCTTCTCCACCACTGAGAGGTGTTGGACAAAGGGACAGGACAGGGGAGCAGGGATGGGGGGCTCCAGGCCTTAGGGGGTACAGGGATGGCTTCAAAAGGAGCCCTTTGAGTCCTGCCATGGACACCAAAGGCTGTCAGAGCCCATAGGGGGTTCAAACCTTGGCACAAGCACAGGGTGACACCCTGAGGATCCACGAACCAGGTCTCCCTTTCCCTGGAGTGTCCCTGCTTGGAGGAGACTCGCTGACATATGGAGGGGAAGGGCTGCTCATCTGAGTCAGATCTGCACAGGAAAATGGGATGAAAGCCCGGCGAGGACCCAGTTGGAGCAGTTTCATTTATTTGAGTCTGGAGTAAACAATTAAAAGCTGCTTTTGTCCTGGCCTAGAGCAGCCACAGCAGGGTCGTTTAAGGGACCCACCTTCAATTGTGGCCAGTGTGGGCTGACTTTCACCCCAGCACCTCTGACCAAACACAGCTGCAGCAGGACACAGAGGGGCCCTGAGCTGACCCAGGGAGTGCTTTGGGAGCAGCCAGAACACATCCAACACCAAGCTGAGAACAATTTAACTGCTTCTGCAGTGGCTCTGAGCTGCCTCAACCCTCGGGGGTGAGCTGAGGCTACAGCAGAGCCCCACAGGTAAAACAATCCCAGGATCACAGACTGGAGCCCCTGGAGGTGACCCAGCCCAGCCCTGCTGCAGCTCAGGATGGCAGCGTGGTCCATCCCATGGCACAGGATGGAGCCCAGGGGGGTTTGGTATCTCCAGAGGAGACCCTCCACAGACCCCCATGGCTCTGCCACTTCTATTCTTCTTTTTTTTTTTTTTTTTCTATTACTCTGTCAAAGGCTATTTCTCCCTCACAGGACATCAATTTTGCATCCAGTCCCATCACTTCTCAGCCAGTTTTGCATTCCTGCTGTGTTTGCTCCTGGATTTGGAGCCTTCAGCCCATTCTTCTCCCAGAGCCATTTCTGGCTGGGCCCTGCATGAGGTTATTGAACATGAGCCCAGGACAGGAGGGGCAGGCAAGGAGGGATTTTGCTTCTCCAGAGAAAGCTTCAATGAGTGAAATAAAATACCTGGGAGAGCAAGGGCCTGACAAGAAACTGAACCCCAGGGATTGTTATGGGGCTGGAGTCAGAGAGTGAACCCCAGGGATTGTTATGGGGCTGGAGACAGAGAGTGAACCCCAGGGATTGTTATGGGGCTGGAGACAGAGAGTGAACCCCAGGGATTGGTATGGGGTCTGGAGCAGAGGTGAACCCCAGGGATTGTTATGGGGTTGGAGACAGAGATGACCAGGGATTGTTATGGGACTGGGAGACAGGAGAGTGAACCCCAGGGATTGTTTGGGGCGGGACGAGAGTGACCCCGGGATTGTTATGGGGTTGGGACACAGGCTGACCCCAGGGATTGTTATGGGGCTGGAGACAGAGGCTGCTGGGGAAATGAAGGGGCTGCACTCATGCAGAGCAGTGATGGAGGTGCCCATGAAAGGCTCCGTGCCCAGGCAGGAGCAGCAGCTCCCTGCCAGCCCTGGGCTGCTCACAGGACCAGGGGTGATCCTGCTCCTGCTGCCACACCCCACGGACATGCTGATCCCCACGGGCCTGTTCAGAGCAGCAGCAACAGCAAACACTGGAGATATTACACAGCAACTCAGTGAGCTGGAAAGAGACGTTCTGGAGGGGGTTTTATCGAGATAAGATAAGCTCGGCTGCTCGGAATATATTTGATCTGCTTGGCCCCTTTGAGCTGATTTATATTTGGGGAAAGAACAAACACAAACACATATAAATAAATACCTGGGACAGATTCTGTCCTCTGCAAGGAAAAACACACCTACAGACACTGGCGCTCCCAAATTTCAAGCTTCAGTGCATCCCCCAGTACAGTCTTTACTGAAAGCCAGAGCCAGGAGCTGCTGGGAAGGTGATATTTTGGAGGAGAAAAGTCCCAAAGATAACAAAGTTCTGACAAGTTTTATGGGAACAGCAGCCAGGCAGAGGGGAAGAGCCCCCATGGCTGCTTCCCTGGGGAAAGGCTTTCACGGGGGGCAAATGTCAGTGAGCTGCAGAGCCCCTGCTCAGAGCAGAGACCCCCAGACCCTGGGCCTGACAGGAATTCATTCCTCCATCACATCCAACCCCAACCCAGCTGCAGCCAGGTTCTCAACAGCAATGGAGTCTGATCCTACACTGGAAACCTGCAGCTGAGCAACTGCTACAGCTTTTGAACTGATGTGTTTGCACTTAAAGGATCTGTTTTTTCCCAGCATAAACAAGGCCATGGGTTAAGTGCAGCTGTTCCATCAAATACAAGCAGGGAGAAAACAAGGATATATCAATGTGTGAGCTAAGAGAATAATTACTTTTATTTCTTTTTGCTCACAAATGGATTGGAGCAACTTAGAGTTTTCCTGGATCTATTTATGATGGGAAATTCGCAAGGCTATTCCTGCAAATAATTAGTTATTGATCCCTAAGTTTGCTTAGGGAAAAGCAAGTCAATCTGTTATTCAAACCACATTTGTTTAGGGGTTTGTGGCACCGGAGCCACAGTTTTGATCTCCTACTGACAAAGCACAACTTCAGGTTTCTCCATGAGTGAGGAAGGTGTTTGAAATCCCATTTTTCAGAATCAATCTCTTTTTTCCTCTTCTTCCAATAAATGCTTTTCTCTAGTATTTGCTTAAAAGATTTTGAGTATTGCTTGGCAAAAAAAAAAAATCTAGTTATTTTATTAATACTCTAGGAGCATTTTCCCAGCATTTAGATGTTCTAAGTAATAACAGCAGCATTAAGTGAGTCCTTGAATTCCTCCTGACCCTGAGGGGCACACAGCTGGGGACAGAGCTCTCATTTCTGCTCAGCTTCCTGCTCCTTCTCAGAAAAGCTCTGACCATCAAAACACCACCCAACACACTTCTTTTAACAAATCCACTCAGATTTCACCCAATCATGCCACACAGCCTTTTCCCAGAGTCAGGACCAGGCACGTGGCTGGGATTCCTCAACCCAGTGAAACAAAACCCCATCTAATCTTCTCAAGGGCAGGGGTTTCACTCAGAAGTGTGGAGCCCTCACCAGAAACTTTCCTTACGTCCCTTTTCCCAGAGCTGGGGGAATCAGCACTTTTCTCCTGCCCCCTCTTTCAAGAAGCATTTATTGCCCTGTGCTTTGAGCTCTGGTTGGATTCAAACACCCCCAGAAAAGCAGAGCAGACTCGCACTGTGCAGCAATTAGAGACAAAACCCGAGCAAATGAACCCTGAACCTTCCCCTGCCTGCTCCCTGCTTCCCTGGCTCTGGCAGAGCAGGCTGTGCCTGAGGTTGGAGCTCATTGGCAAAACCCAAATTGTGGGGGAACGGGGCCCCACAAGCCCTGATTCTGAAACTCAGACAATTATTGTGTATGACTGAAGCCTGGGAAAAGAAAGGGATGTTAACTGCCCACATGGAGGAGGAATGCTGCATCCTTGAGAAAAGCAGATTGGAATGCAGAATTGATAATGCAGGTGGCTGAAAATTATAAACATTACTAATACTGTAGCTTTTGCAAACTCACCAATTATGTTCTGATTACTAATTAAACAGCTGTCTCTTGACCAATGTATGTTTGACACAAATGTATACTCTAGTTGCTAAAGTGGATAAAAGAGGCTTGTCCCATAATAAACTTCCTTCTTTCTGTTTTTTCACCCACTTTCTGTGTGTTTTGTATCTATTCTTTTCTGTCGCTGTTTAGCCAGCAGTGACACCAAATGTATCGGGGTGAGCAGGTGGGGGGTGTCCCCCACATCTGGGTGACAGCTCTGAGCCCCCAGGGCTCTCCCAGCCAGGCACACTCAGGCTGTGGCTCAAGACAGGAGCCAAAGGAAGCAGCTGGGATTGTCAGAATCCCAAATGCCAGAGGGGTCTGGAGAGATCCCATCACACAGTCATGGCGTATCCTAAATTAGACCCATAAAGATCACCCAGTCCAGCTCCTGGCCCTGCACAGACCCCCCAACAATCCCCCCCTGTCCATCCCTGGCAGTGCTGTCCCAACGCTCCTGGAGCTCTGGCAGCCTCGGGGCCGGGACCATTCCCTGGGGAGCCTGGGCAGTGCCAGCACCCTCTGGGGACAGAAGAACCTTTCCCTGATTTCCAACAGAACCCAACAGTCCTTGCCTACCTTTAGGTAAGCACTGATTTCAGAGGTCTTGCACAGCTCCCTGCTGCAGCTCTCTCCTCTCTCTCTGTCATGATTTTAAATGCTACTTGAGCTCCTTCACATCCCATCTCCCTGCTCATCCCCCATCCATTCTGCAGCAATTCTTCCACCTGTGTGGCACAAAACCCTCTGGAAATGTTCCTTCTTCCCTCTGTACTCACACCAGATGAGTGTGCAATGCACTTTTTTGAATTCCCAGCTCCAGCCCCAGCAGTGCTGGTCAATGCAAACACCCTGAAGTGTCCCTGAGCCTTCCCCTTCCCTGCTCCCACAGCCCAATGCCATTCCCAGCCATGCAAATCTCTATTTCCACACCATGATGGGCTCAACAAAAAATGGCATTTCCAGAACAAAGGGAGGAGATTTGTTCAGCTTTGGTTAGGCTTTCATTTTTTAAAGGCAAGTTGTGAAAAAAATTAGAGCTACTCTTAGAGATAAATCTGCCTCTGTAAGCTAAATAGGAAAAGTGCATTTCCATGGCTTTCCATGGCTCAGAGCCTCTTTGATAGCTCAGGAGTGTGTAGGCAAACCTGGCCCTAGGCACAGGCTTTGCATTGGAAGGGACCTCAAAGACCATCTTGGTTAAGCTGAAATCTGTTTTACATTAATTCAAACTGCATTTCATGAGTGATTCATCCTCACAATGGGATGAGCATAGGAACTGAGCCTCAGAGAATGAAAACCACAGAACTTTAGTGCATTCATGGGATGATATGAACCTTTATCCAATCAGGAACATCCTGTAAGGTGCCTTTATACAGGGAAAGTGTCAGCAGTGCCATTATAGTGGCCACAAAAAGGCCAGAGTCAGGGGACTGTGACACTCAGGGCTCAAATTCCCAGGGCAATGTCTGGCCCTGCCAGTTACATCTGCTCTTACATGAACAAGGATTTATTTCAGTGTCCATTGAATGAGGAAAAGCAGCCCCGAGAATTTGCACAGAGGGTTCTCAGTTATCCACTGATTGTCACAGCAGCTTTCAAAAAGCAACTTCAAAAGTCCCAGTGGTCTCAAGGACTGTGACCCCTCCCTGTTAATCTGAGCAGGATCATAAATTTGGCTGCCACCAGCACCTAAAGAAGCCCTAATTTAGAGGGCAGAATCCCCTGGCTTGTCAGTCAGTGGGAAGTGGCTGCCACAGCCCTTTAAGATCATGTTTTGTACTGCCCATAATCCAAGACTATGCAGAGGAACCAGGTGTTCAGATTTTGAACACTCATAATAAGAAACTCTTTAAAAATGGAAAATCAGTAGGCAAAGCATCTCTGTGCTGCAGATGTGACATCAGAGATGAGACCAAAAAAAGGATCCCAGGCCTTGGCTCAGCAGCCTCTGGATGCAGTTTGGGGAGGTGACACTACACAATCTTTAATGCACTTGGAGGCCGTGCCCTGCAGCAGACTGTGTGAAATTAAATGGGCTCCTCGCCTTGCAGTGAGGGAGGCTGGAGCAGCCTCAGGATTGCTCAACTCCCTGCCCCAGATAAGCCTGTCACCAGTGAATTCCTCCTCCCCCTTTTCTTCTTCCCATATTAATGCCCTTCATCATAATAAGGATTCCTTCCCACTGCCAAAACTCAATTTACACTATTTACTTTAATGACCTCATTTGTCATCCCGGCCTGTGCTGCTGCCTCTGGGACCACAGCCTGTCCTGCTGCCAGGAGGTCTCATTTACAGTTTGCTCTTTTTTTTTTTTTTTAAGATTAAATTGCTTCCATTTCAAGGCAAACAGTCTTGGACAGTGAGATACATTCATGCATTTGATCAAGACATTTTAGGGTTGTGGACATCCCGGTCCCAACTGACTCCCATCCACTGCCTCATCCGGTTATTTCTGTCACCTTTGGCTTTGTTGTTCCTTTCAATCCTTTCAATCCCTTGTTGCTTGGGACATTTGAATATTGCCACAACATTGAGTTGTGGGAGGAATTTTAACTCATTTTTGGGGTAAGAACCAGAGTGAGATCATTTCCTTCCCTGGTGCATCAGTCCGTGTGTCTGCCTGACCCCCATTTCTGATATCCCAGTTTCTCTGCTCCACAGAGCTACATTCCTTCCCATTCAATGCTATTTCCCTCTCCAATCCTGACACACTCGGTAAAATTCAATGGTAATGAAGTCTTGTAAGCAGGTTAGGGAAGAGAATTATATTTCATGTTTCAGTGTGCCCCATACGGTATGCAAACAGCACCACAGAGAGGACAGGGATTGGGGCTGGGGCTGGGGCTTGGGCTGGAATTGGGTGTGGATTGGACTCGGATGGGGCTGGGGCTGAATTGGGCTGGGATTTGGGCTGGGTTGGATTGGGCTGGGGCTGGGATTGGGGCTGGGATTGGGGCTGGGATTGGGACTGGATTGGGGTTGGTTGGGATTGGGCTGGGATTTGGGCTGGGCTGGAATTGGGCTGGGATGGGCTGGGATTAGGGTCTGGGATTGGGGCTGGGATTGGGCTGGGATTGGCTGGGAGCTGGGATTGCTGGGATTTGCTGGGATCTGCTGGGATTGGCTGGGATTGGCTGGGATTGGGGCTGGGATTGGGGCTGGGATTGGGGCTGGATGGGTGGGCTGGGGCTGTGATTGGGGGGGCTTGATGGGCTGGGGGATTGGGGCTGGGATTGGACTGGATTGGGGCTGGGGCTGAATTGGGCTGGGATTTGGGCTGGGTGGGATTGGGGCTGGGGATTGGGGGTGGGATTGGGGCTGGGATTGGGACTGGGGATTGGGCTGGGTGGGATTGGGGCTGGATGAGCTGGGATCGAGCTGGGGTTGGGGCTGGGATTGGAGCTGGGCTGGGGCTGTGATTGGGGCTGGGGCTGGGAATGGGCTGGGATTAGGCTGGGATTGGGCTGGGATTTGGGCTGGGATTGGGCTGGCTGGATTGGGTGGGCTGGGTTGGGGCTGGGTTGGAGCTGGGGTGGGGCTGGGATTGGGGCTGGGGCTGGGATTGGGGCTGGGATTGGAGCTGGGCTGGATTGATGCTGGGATTGGTCTGGGCTGGGGTGAGGCTGGGATGGATTGGGGCTGGGATTGGAGCTGGGCTGGGATTGGAGCTGGGCGGGATTGGGCTGGGGGAGCCTCCAAAGGCCCAGAGCAAACCCAGCCCAGGCAGCAATGCCCCTCAGAGCAGCGCTGTTGGAGAGATCTCTCCTGTCTGATGCAGGGCTGCAATCAAAATTCCCCTAGGCTGTTTGCAGAGACTTGAAAAGGGGAAGTTAAAGCCCATTTTCCAGTTTAGGAGTAGCTGCTCCATCCTTTTGCCTTCTCCCAGCTCACTCCCTCCTGACTGGCTGGGACAGGATTTGGCCACTGCTCTGCTCTGCCAGTCAGTCTGGAGCACTGGCCAGCCATGCTGGACATTTGCTGGACATCTGCTGGTAAATCCCAGCAGAAATCTTAACCAGAGCAAACAGATTAATTGCCAAGTGCCAAACTGTGCATCACAACATCACTGGGCCCTTCACTATTTAAAAAATCATTTTCCCAGGAGAACAGAACCTGTTTTTAAACCAACAGCAGTGAAACTCCCCTCATAACAAACTTTCAGAACTCACAGTTATTCCAGAGCTAACAAGCACCTGCCTCCTTTTCCTCAGCTCTATAACTACAGGACTTCTTCTTTCTTGTTTCCTTCATCCCAAACATTTGCCTTCAGTCCCAATAAACATCACCCAGCCCCTTTGCAGTGATTTCCAATACACTGATGCCTTTCTCCAGAAGCCTCTTCAGTGAATAAATTGTTCCTAAAGTAATCACTGTTGTTATTTATACAGACACAGCCTTGCTCATGCTGTCTCATAAGTAGACTTCAGCAGGAATATAAGGAATAACATCTTTTCCAGATAAATTTGAGTCTGATATAAATATAAGTAGTTTCTGCAGAAAAACATGCTTCAGATTTCTCATCAATATTTATACATAAAGCTAAACCACCTCTTTAGGTTGCTTCTAGATAATATATGATGGTAACTTGACAATAACACAATTTTACAGGTTATGTATGATACAAAAAAAAGCACATAATTACTACTTACTGTCAGAGGATCAGGTTTCTGGTGTGTGGGGAGAAGATGGAAGTTGTTAGAGCACTGTCTTCCCTGGATTCCCTCAAGCCTTGCCCTGGACCATCACATGCAGATGATGGGAAGCAGCAAGGCTGAGGGAAAACAAACCAGAACTGACAACATCAGCCCAGCCAAAGCATTTCCAGTGGTCTGAAATATTCTGCTAGCACAGGAGTAATAAAACAGCATCAAAGCTCTTGGAAACATCAGGCAGTGCCAAAAAGATGCAAACATTTTAGAGATTTTGCATTAGAAGCCTGGAAAGCAGCTTTTACACTCAATACTACTTTTTTTAAAATTTTCTTTTGTACCCTTTTAACCTTTATCTGTGCAGGACTTGTGTCATTCCTTTGTTCTGCTCACTGCAGCACAGACTGGTGATGCCTGAGGCTGGAAAGGACTCTTCACTGGTTCTGTGGGTGCTGCTTTCCAAGGAAACACGGGGGGAATTTAAGTAAAAAGAACATGTTGGAAATCCCATGGAATTTGCATGTCAGGCAGAGAAGAATTCCAATTGTTCCTGGTTTGCTGGTAGAGACAACCACCTAAACCATTCCAGAGGAGCTGGGAACGAAGAGGGAGAGCTTGGAAAGGAGGCAGAGCTGTGATCACGGGATCTCTGAGTTGGAAAAGCCCTCCAGGATCATCGACTCCACCCTGTGCCTGATGCCCACCTTGTCCCAGCCCAGAGCTCTGAGTGCCACCTCCAGGGTTCCTTGGGCACCTGAAGGGATGGGCACACCTCCTCCACACCAGGGCAACCCCTTCCCATGGAGAAATTCCTCCTGATGTGCCAGGGAAGCCCATCTCCCTCAGCCCAGACCCCACCAGGATCTCCACATCCTGCCCTGTTCAAAACCAGCTCTCCCTGGCATCCAGGAGTTCCTGAGCCCCTGAACCAGGGCAGAGCCTCTCCCTCTTGCTCCTGGCATCTCCCAACACCTTCTCCCACGTGCAGAGCAGTATTTGTAGTCACAGCAGGTAAACGAGCTGTGGACAGGGAACACAACAAATTTAATGGCATGAATTATTTACACACACATTCAGCAAAGCCATCTTGCTACACAGCAGTCCCAGCAGCAGGGATTATTAATTTATAACCCAACTACAGCTACATTAAACAGAACGAGGCTTCCATAAAAACTTAACTGTGGAGCCACAGGAAATACTGCCCAGCACATCCAGGCAGTACAACAGGGTTGTGTGGGATATGGCAAAACATCCCCTGGGTTCCAGCTGGTGCCACCCAGGCAGATCCCAGTCTGCAGTGCCCATCCAAACAATGCACCTTGAGCAGGATTTGCCTTTAAGCTTTTGTGAGGTTCTAGAACAACACCAGATTCCTCCTTCCCACCAGCAGTGCCAACAGCCCCCTTCCCTAGGGAGCAAAACCCTTGCAGGGGTAACAGGAAGCACCCCCACTCCTGCCATGTCCCCACTCAGCTGATGGCAACAGGGGGAAAAGGGACACCCCAAAGGGAGGGCAGGAGAAGCCTTTGGGGGTGGGACAACACAGGATTTGATGAGAAGCTGCAGAACATGAGGAAAGGGAGGGAACTGGAAACACGTGAGCAGAGTCCAGGAGAAGGAAATGGGGCATGGAGCACAACTGGAGCAGAGTCAGAGTGGGGATTGGGGATTCAGGCAGTACAGAGTGGTGCAATTCCCTCTGAACAAGACATGCAGATGGTGATCTGGAAGGAGGAAGCTGGTCAGAAGTGGGGAGTGCAGCCTGGGAATGGAGGAGGAGGAGGAGGGAAGGCTGAGTATGGGACAGGTGAGGAGCTCCATGGGCAGCTTCCAGCACAGCCTTTAGTGCTGGTGTCGGTGTGACAGACACCCCAGCCTGCCCTGCAGGCAAACACGGCTTTACAGCAACATGGGCACGCCAGGGGCTGGCCCAGGGCTCCACACACCCAAACCCTGCTGCCCTGTGCTGTCCCTTCTGCAAGGACATGGAAACCAGCACTGCTTCATGTTCTGAGCACTCTGCTCATCCCAATAAACCAAGGAACAGCAGTTCTGCTGCATCCTCAGCTGCTCTTGCACCCACTTTGTGGCTGAGGCAGCAGATTCGTCTCCACAGAGCAGGAATTCAGTTCCTCTGGATGACTGGAAACCCTCCCTGTTACACCGAGAGCAACCTGGAAAGATTTCCCCCAGCACAATCTTGTGGCACAGCAGCCCCGCTGCTGACTCTGCCTGGGAGGATGTCCCGTTCCTGGTGACTCTGAGTGCTCCTGGAGCCAGGAGAGGGGTTTGGTGCCTCCTGAACACACAAATGATTTCACTCTGGGGCCAGAGAAACGGTTCCCAGGGGCCCTGCAGCCCTGCTGGGCGCTGGGGAGAGAGGGAACCCACGCTCAGCCCAGCCCAGCAGCGCTGCCTTCGCCTGCCACAGGTTCACTGCTGGCACTTCAGGACGCTGTGCCTGACCTACTTAGGGATGGATCACTCTGTGGCACTGCTCGAGCCAGTCCCAAAGCCCAGAGCTGCCTGTGCCAGGGCAGGAGGGGCATCCAGCTGTGCCAACACCTCCCTGTGCCCTCCCTGGAAGTGACAGTGTCAGGAACCTCTGTGCTCCTCACTCTGGGCTGGGCTGGGGTTCAGCTGCTGCCAGTCCCTGACAAGAAGCACCCCTGTCACTGCTGTGGCTCTTGTGCTGGCCTCAGCTATGCCCTCAGAGCCCTGCTGAGGGGCAGGGAAGGCTCTGCCATGGAGCAGGACAGGAGGAGGCAGCCTCAAAGCCTCCTGAAATAAATAATCCTTGAAAAGACAAAACCATCGCCAAAGTAACGGAGAAATTATCCATTAGCTGCAAATACTGGAAAGGCAGGAAGGGTAATGATCCCAGCAGGGTGGCAATTCTCCTGTGTGAGGGATTTCAGGCAGCATAAAGAGCAGCTTTGTGCTGAATTTGGGAGGGAAGAGACAACGGCTGCCAGGTGTCCAGAAATCCAGTGGGACAAGCAGGAGGCAAAGCCTTGGAAAGGCCAGAGAGGAGAAACCCCAAACCACTTCAGGGACTCCCCAGAAGGAGAGGGACTCACTCTGCCACCAGCACCACTCTCCAGAGGCACTGCAGATTCCAGCAGGGTTCTCCTGCACAAGCAGGAGATGTGCAAGCCCTGGGAGCTCTGTGCCTCAGGTTCCCCCTCACAGATGGGTCATGGAGGTCCCCAAGTGGGTCTAAGGGCAAGATGGGCAGTACCTCACTGACTCTTTGGGCTGGACTCTGTTCCTGTAGCCAACGAGGAATTTCTGGTTTTTGTGCTACCCCAGCCCTGTCAGCACTGGGGAGGAGCTCAGAGAGCTGACTAGAGGGCTCATAAAATTTTCTCAGACCCTAAACCTGAACCTGAACCGAAACCTGAACCTGAACCTAAACCTGAACCTGAACCTAAACCTGAACCTGAACCTGAACCTGAACCTGGACCTCAACCTAAACCTGAACCTGAACCTGATCCTAAACCTGAACCTGATCCTGGACCAGAACATGGATCTGGAGCTGGAGATGGAGCTGGACCTGGACCTGGAGCTGAACCTGTCCCTGAACCTGTCCCTCCCAAGCTCAAAGCAGCAGAGGAGTCGAGGAGAAGCCCCCATGGCCATCAGGAGACTGGAGCCCCTCCAGCCAAACCAAAGCTGTTTTCTTCCCAGAGCAAAACCAAGTACAACTCCCACTTTCATCACAGGAAAACACAACAGAGAGACCCCAGAAACCTCTGCCCTCTCAGCAGCTGGGGAGAGTCCTCCTGAGAGTCTGGGGACATGCTTGGGAACAAACCACATTGTCCCCACTTGGTGACTTCGGTTTTCAGAAGGCAAGAGGTGAAATCCAGCCAAAATAATCCAGTGGGGTTAATGAGGACTTTGGGAAATGCCAACTTAATTCATAGCATCTCAAAACCAAGCAAGCTTTTACATGTTTCCACTCTGTCCACAAAAATGTGAGTTGAGAATTCACATTTGCTTTATTTTTCTTCTATTTTCCCCTTTTGCAGAGTGCCAGGGGAAGAAACAAGCAGATTTTATTTTCAAGTTCTTGCACAAGACTGTAATGAAAACTCAGGGATTATATTTTCATGAAAATGTCCACTTAGGAAAAAGGCAATTCCCTTCCCTTTCAGGAAGAAATGGTTTCATTAAAAAGCAATAAAAAGGTAAAATGGTACTTTCTAATGAGAAGCTGGAGTCTCTTCTCGAGTTATTGAGTAGCAGCCCAAGCCACACAAACACACTTTGTTATCTTCCCCAGTTTCCACTCCTGCAGCAGGAGGAGTTCCTGCCGGTGCTTTGGAATCACCAGCAGCACTTCAGTTAGGAAAAGATAAAAATCCATCTGGCGCACAGTCTGTGTTTGTGATTTACAGCCAGGCTTTGGGGGCTTAGCCCGGGTCACAGCTCAGCCCTGCCTCGTTCAGCAAAGGCCCTGGGCTGTGGTGCTGGCTCTGTGCTTGCAGCAGGGCTGGAATCGGGGTGGGGAAGGTGTTCCCGGTGTTTGTGTCCATGGCAGCCTTCGGGGACAAAGGTTCTGTCCAGGTGGGTGCTGTAGGGATGGTATTTGCCATCCCAGAACCCACGGAATTGCTGGGAAGGCTGAGCTGTCACAGCCAGGTCCCAGTGTCCCTAGGACACAGCAGGACACAGCACTGCAGCCCTGGGGACACAGAGCAGGGGGATCCCAGGGGAAGGTGGCAAGGGTTGGGGTGAATGCACAGGGTGACACCCCTGCACAGGGTGACAGCTCTGGGGGCAGTGCTGGCTGTCCCTGCCAGGCTCCTGATGGACAGTCCCTAACACAGCCCTGCTGTGTGTCCCTGCAGGAGGTGCAGGAGGTGCCAGCAATGGCAGTGCCAGGAAGGTGACCCTGATGTCACAGCAGGACTCTCTGCCATCCCCAGGTCTGCTCTTGGCTGCTGCAGCTTCAGCCAGGTCCCCAGGAGCCATGGCTGGCACAGAGCCCTCAGCACGGAGCTCTGCCACTGCCAGCAGAGTATTATAACCATATTTATAACTGTATTTATAACCACAGTATCAGCGCCCTCCTCGCAGGCCTCAGATCCCTGTCTGCTCTAAGCCAAGCAGGAGGAGAAGGGCAGAGCTCCTGCCCCAGAGAATTCTCCATTCCAGCACCCTGCAGGCAGGGACAGACTCTGGGGTCAGGTGGACACACAAATGTGGCCTGATAACCAAATACCTGTGTTCTTCCTTTGCTGCTGACCAGGAAAGTGTTTCCATGCATTGGCAAGTCCAGAAATTGTGTTCAGAGCCCTGTCTGTCCCTGAAGCACTGGAGGCCTGAGGCTTTAGCCAACCATGCCCTCACCCCGGGGTCTGTGAGCACAGGACCCTGCTGCTCCTGCAGCTTCAGAGCTGCTGATCCCCTCCCTGCTGATTGCAGCTCTCCCAGCTCCTCATCATTGCCTCTCCCCCTGCTCTGCCACACATCACAAGGGTTTCCTGGGGCCTTGACAACCATCCCTGCTCCCAGCAGAAAGCTGGTGCAAGATTTTCTTGGGGAAGAAATTATTTAAGAGAGCTGAAAGAGGATTAAGCTATTGAGGAAGAAGCTCCAGTTTTGCATCCCATCATGCACAGTGAGGGATGATCCCTACAGTCAGAGGGAAGGGAATCAGGGAACTCCAGAGCTGTTTGGGTTGGAAAGGACCTTAAATCCCATCCCATCCCATCCCATCCCATCCCATCCCATCCCCGTCCCCCATGGCCTCGGACACTTCCAGGAATCCGGGGCTGCAGGGCTGGAGGTGCTGTGGGAGCCATGGAGGCTCTGGCTTTGCTCTGGACTGATAACACAATTATTCATCTCGAGTGGATGAAGTGCAATCAAGGCAGAGCCTTTCAAAGCATCTTGAGACAGGGAAATCGGAACTCCCAGACACAAACAGGTCTTGCTGAGCAGTGTGAGGGTGACTGTGCAGCCCTGCCTGCTCTGGGGCGGGTTTTCATCACTGCTTTTCATCCTAGAGCAGAAATCTCAAAGGGAATAAATGAACCCTTATTTCCCAGCACTGAAAATGCCTTTAGGCGTCACATCCAGGGTGATTTGCCTCTCTGGAATGTTCTGTGTGTGCTGTGGCTCTGATGACAGTCCCCGTGTACCCTGTGGAGCAGGGGATGGGGTGGGCAAGCACATGTAGAGCTGGGCTCTGTGAGCTTGCCTGGCACACCCAGACCCCCAGAGCAGGGCCAGGAGCCGTGCCCCTCACATTGCCAGGGACCAGTGCTGTGCAGGGCCAGGGAGCCGTGCCCCTCACATTGCCAGGGACCACTGCTGTGCAGGGCCAGGAGCCGTGCCCCTCACATTGCCAGGGATCAGTGCTGTGCAGGGCCAGGAGCCGTGCCCCTCACATTGCCAGGGACCAGTGCTGTGCAGGGCCAGGGAGCCGTGCCCCTCACATTGCCAGGGACCAGTGCTGTGCAGGGCCAGGAGCTGTGCCCCTCACATTGCCAGGGATCACTGCTGTGCAGGGCCAGGGAGCTGTGCCCCTCACATTGCCAGGGAGCACTGCTGTGCAGGGCCAGGGAGCTGTGCCCCTCACATTGCCAGGGACACTGCTGTGCAGGGCCAGGGAGCTGTGCCCCTCACATTGCCAGGGACACTGCTGTGCAGGGCCAGGAGCTGTGCCCCTCACATTGCCAGGGACACTGCTGTGCAGGGCCAGGAGCTGTGCCCCTCACATTGCCAGGGACCAGTGCGTGCAGGGCCAGGAGCTGTGCCCCTCACATTGCCAGGGAGCACTGCTGTGCAGGGCCAGGAGGGCTGAGCTGCCTCTGCCTGGCTCCTGCCGAGCCCTGCTCCATGCGGCTTTGCTGGGGAAATAATTAAAGATGGGCTTCAAATCCATAAATCAAAGAGAGAAAGACCTCGGATGAGGGAACAAAAGGAAGAAAAGAGGACTTAAAAGTCTGCCCTGTGCTGCACAATGCTCAGCCAGGTTCTGTGCAGGCACAATTGTGCTCAGGAGCAGCCTGCTGAGAGTTCCCTGGGAACACCGGTGGGGGAGGCTTTGAATCTCCGGCTGCTTTTGTGGCTCTGAATGCTTGGTTTGGCTCTGAAACCACAGTCCTCGGTTCCTGCAGGGCCTGCCGGGAGGCAGAGGCTGGGAGCTCCCAGGGAAAAGGGGACAAGCTGTGGCAAAACACCCTGGGAGAGCAGCGTGGAGATTTCCCTCCACAGTGCCTGGCCACAAGGAGAAAATGAACCCAGAAAAGAGCTCCAGCAAGGCCTCCCTCTGGAGCTTCAACATTTCATCAGCATCAGGGGAGCCACAGAAGAGCTGAGAAGGAGATCTCCCCTTTCACACCAGAGGAGAAACTGCGACACCGGAGGGGGAAGGTGTTGCAGGTTTGAAAATGCTTCTGAAAGGAATGAGAGAGATGTGTCTTTACAAAGAAACTGTGGGGTCTGCTGGGAGATAGAGCCAGGTACTGACAGGTGAGAGGAGCAATAGGAGGAACCATAAATTCCAGAGGAATTCCACCCATTGACACAGACTGGTACTGACCCAAGGCAGGGTTAAATCCCTGGGCTGAGAGAAAAAGAACAGAGACACAAAGAATAAAAAAGGGGGATGCACATTAGATGGGGTCTGTGTTAGGGGATTGGGGCAATCTGTACCTCTCAAGTACCTCAGCAATGGGGAAAGAGAGGGAAATGTGGCCAGGAAATTGGGATGAAAGAGGCTGTGTCCTCTAACAATTTGAGAGACCCCATGGAAATGTCCCATGGCCTCTCCCTTTATTCGAATGAAGTCACAGGACTCCTCTGTCTCCTTTTTGGGACATAAACCTCTGGTGTTTGTGGATTAATTCTCCTAACACTTCCCAACCAACCTCACATGTGGGCATTTCCCTACCAGGAAGCGAAGCTGTGCTGGTTATGGGTGGCATCTTTCTGGCTGTGGCACAGTCCTGGGGTCCCTTTCCAGCCCCCTGGGGTCCCTTTCCAGCCCCCTGCCCCAGCTGTCCAGGCTCCAAAGGTGATGCCCAAGGCCAGGAAAACCCCTGGCTATGCATGAAATCTCCAGTTAAATGAGGGTGGCCGGACAGCCCTGGAATTCATCACTTCTGGACCAGGGAGGTTTGATGTTTTGAGGAGGCCAGGCAGATGCTTGGGCAAGCTTTAGAGAAAATTATCTCCCCAAATTTGTCAGAGCTCCTCGGTGAGGTTTGCCAGGCTGAAGGGGAGGGTAAGGAAGGTTTGTGAGCCCTCCAGCCACACAGAGAGCTCCCCAGAACAGGCTCTGCCAGGAGAGCTGAAGATCTCTGCCCTTGACTGCTGCTCAGAGCCATGCTCTTGTTTTGTCGGGTTTTTTCCCAAACCTCTTCACCTGCTCTCTCACACTGCAGAGCTGGGAGCCTTTTGTTAACTATTTCCTGCTTCAGTTTCCATGGAAAACAGAAAGTCACATGCACCGTCTCCCAAGAGATGGCACAAGTGCCTCTGGCCTAACAATCCCTCTGCCTTTAACAAATGAGGCCAAAGAGAAAAACCATCAAGATGCAAACCAGGGATTTCAAATCCATCTGCTCAAGCACCACAAACCCTCAGTATTTTAGAACAACCAAGTGCTAAAATATTACCAAGCTGTTTAGGTAAGTCCACACTAAGGCATTCTTTCCCCCAAAAAGGGCAAAAAAGAGGCATTAAGCCTGAATATTGCTAGAATCCTGGAGGGAAGTGTAATATACTGTGATTTAAAGCATTTGATCTTGCTTTTCCCTGGTGGCAAACTTCTAATTCTCATTATTTCTAAGCTTTGGGCCAAGGTCCCATCTGTCACACCAGGATCTGGCATTCCTGAAGTTTCAGCTCATTTCCCCAGGGCTTCTGCTTGCTCCTGGATAACACAATCCACCAGCAGGACACTCACAGCATCCAAGGTCCTCCAAGTGAGAGGCTCAGTGCCCGAAGCTGGGGTGAGGTGTCCAGCAGAGAGGTGCCTGCTCTGGGCTCTTTGCAGCCCTGTTTGAGGACAGATTTCAGCACCTTTGAGCCTCAACTTCGGTGAGATCTATGACAAACCCCTGAATGCATCTCTCTGCTCACCCCAGGATGGCACAGAGGGGAATTCAAACACCAGTGGTGTTTGCAAAGAGCAATGATGTTTGTGTTTCTTTGCTCTGCAGGTATCATTCAAGGCCCCCTCATTCTGTCTTGGGCTGAACCCAGCTCCTGTTTGAGTGGTTTCAGCTGAGCAGCATCTGCCCCACCACATCTGAAGCACAGGGAAACTGAGATTCAGGTTCCAGGAACAAGAAAGAATGTGGAGAAGACCCCAAGCTCAGAGCATCTGAGAGTAAGGTAAGATGAGGCCATCTGGGGAGAGAGAGCTCCTGTTAGTCCATGCAGCAGCTGAGTGCAGCGTGGGGCTGCTCTGGGGGCAGATTCCTTGGAGGCCCTGGATCCAAAGTGGAATTCCTAATGAAACAAAAGTGCAGTGCTCTAAATTTAGATGCTCTATTAATGTCTTTAAAAGCCACGGGGTGGCTGAAATCTCACTCAGAGTGGTTGCTGCCATTGGGCCAAACCTGAAATCTTGGAGCCAGTGGGGAAAACCCGGTGGGTTTGAGTGCTGAGCTCCCGTTTGCTGTCCCTCCCCACCCTTGATGGCCCTTCCAGGGGTGGTTGTGAGTTCCTGAATAATACAATCCACAGTGGTCAACACCTGTAATTCCATTTGCTGCTTTAGCCTTTCTGGCAGCAGGACAGCAAGAGTAGAGCTGAGTTGAGTGAGACAGCAAATAAAGGCCAGAGAGCTGCAGTGCAAAGAGATCCCATCCTTCAGCATCAGATCTGTTAGTCTGATACCCTTGGTTTGTGCTGCAAAGCAGGCTCTCGATTGCACTCCAGCTGCAGCCACATCAAATGGGCCATAAATCACAGAATAATACAGGCAGGAGCTGGGACTTGTCTGGTAAATCACTTTGTGCTGGTAATGTGCTGCTCTCTGTGGGATGAGCTGGGTGAGATCCCTGGATGGAAGGCAGTGCTTGCTGTGACAGTTACACACTAGGGATGCTCATGGCAAACCCACTCTACAATTTATTGTTTAGTCAGAAAAAACTCCCCTTGATGTATAAATATTTCACTTCAGAAGAACATCCACGCTAAATCCAAGCATACAGAGAAGCTTCCCATGGCCAGGGATCATCCAAGAGATCGGCTGGATGGATGCTGGGGGCTCCAGAGGGATTCCAGAGCTGCAGCTCCTCCCCAGAAAAGCCCATTAAAACAAACGGGAGTGCAGCTCACGCTTTTCCATGGGATCATCGCGAGGTGTTAATCTGCCCTGATTTCCCCATTGCAGCTGAGAGGTGAAGTGATGATCCGGGGTCCCAAACGGCTCTGGGCTGTTGCGCACAGAACCAGGAGAGCTGCAATTCTGGCAGATTAGAGAGGATTAGAGCTCACCTGTCCTGCCCGGCCGTTTGCTCTTCGCACCCCTCGAGGACCTGGTGTGAAAGGATCCCCCCCCGGCCAGCGCTGGGCTCCGACAGGAACGGGGAAACAAATAGGAACCAGAGGTGCTGTCAGCACTCGGGGGAACGGGAGGGAAAAGGGCAAGGGAGGGATCCTCACCCCTTCAGCTGCTGTCCTGATAGTCACTGCTTTCCTCGGAACCAGTTTGGAGTGGGAGCCGGCAAGAAAAGCATCATCTCAGCTAGGGCTTGAATTTCTGCATCCAAACTGTGACTTTCCTGCACTTTTCCACCATGGAGCAAGGGGCCCAACACAGTCACTGACAAATGCCCGACTACTGAGGAAGTTTAAGACCCACTCCCAAACGAGTAATTTAATTGCTGAACAAACTCTCCAGAGGTGCTAAAGGTTCCCTGTGTAATCACTGGGATCACAGGGGCCAGGCTGGGTCAGCTCACCCCAGTCTTTGGGGCTGCTGTGCAGGATACACATGCCTGTCCTTCAGCACTTCCCAAGGCTTCAGCAAGCTGTGCTCCAAGTGTGGCTGCTAAACCAAGTGTAGTCTTGGAAATACTCCCAAAACATCCATCTCAGTGACAATTAGGTCAGAAATATGGATCCCTCGTTATAAGCTCAGAGTTTTTCCAGTAACTTCCTACTTTATCTTTGGAGAATTCACTAGTCAAAAAGAGAGGAGCACAGGTTTAATTGGGAGAACAAATGCATAAGCCAAACATAATTTGACTTTAAGGAATGACCCCAGTTTTTAAAACCTATCAGTTTTGCCCTCCCACCTGAGTTATTAATAGCAGAGGTGCAAAAGCAATCAGCCACTTTTCCTGGGATGACCCACAATGGGTGGGGTGGCGTGGGGCTCTGGAAGGGTATCTGGGCACCTGCAGGTCAGAACATTGTGTGCAGATGCTCTGCTGAATCCAGCCTGGCTGTGACTTCCCACTGCTAAGAATAAACACTTCCTAAAAATAAACCTGTGCTTTCCTGGCTTTCTTCCTAACTTTCTCTGTTTGTTTTCTTTCTCTCTTTCCTTCTGCCCACCTATCCAGCAATCTCCTCTTCTGTGCTTTGTGTGGATCAAATATTCCAAAAATCCTCTTTCCAGCCTCCCAGCACACAAGGAAAACTACAGCACTTTTCAGATCACTTACTAAAATCACTGATATGAAAATAAGCCACTTTGGAGCCAGGCCTGTGTTTTACAATCATTTGCAAAACCTGTAATTCCATCCTCGTAACCATCAGCAGACTGTGCAAGGAGTGAATCACTGAATTGATTTGGATGAGGAAAAGGCAGCTTTTCCATGTCAGAATTACAGCAGCAAGAATTTAGAACCTGTCTTCAACTGAAAAACAAATGAAATGGTTCAGAGACTACAGGATACTCAGAGGCAGATGATGGACAAGTGCCACAATAGCACAAAATTCAATATTGTGAAGCCCTTTCCTTGCTGTCACTTCAGGTCAGGTGTCCCTGCATCCCCCAGGCTCCCTAAAAGGAGCAGCAATATCAGCACAAAAGGTGTGAGAAATCTGTAAGGCTTTCTTTTCTTACACCCCCACTTCTCATTCTTCCCAAAGGAAAGTTCCCAGTCCAAGGGATAGTTACCAATTCCCCACATGTCATGAATAAGGGGTCTGGTTCTTTGTTCTGCCATGAAGACCAGGGCCAAAATCTGCATCTGTGACTGAGAGATTATTTTGGAAATCCAGCTGGGTCTGCCTCAAGGGAACCTGCTTTTCCCAAGCCATCAGAGCATGGATCTCACAATTTCTGAGCTCATTTTATACTCAGCCTCTCCTGTCCCTCATACAGAACAACATAAGTTTAAGTGTTGTAATCCCAGCTTTTCTCTTCCCACAACCCTTTCACACCAGTAGGGATGGCGGGAGCCCTCCTCAAATGTATTATTTCATTGAATGTTTCCAACCAGGCTACATTTTTCATGGTCTTTATTTGGATCAATCACGCTAAAAGCTGATCTAGCATTATTTAATCTTTGACAGGGGGAGAATTAAGATGCAGGTTTATTCACTTGCAGAAAATGTCAGACTAGAATTAGATGGTCACTTAAGGGATTGAACTTAACTAGGAAGAGAGCTGCTTTTTCAAGCAGAAAATGTTAACATTCTTGCCTTATTCCTTCCCTGGGTTCTGGTGGCATGAAAATGGGATTTGTTAGAACCTGGAGTAAGTTTGGGCTAAATTATCCTATTCTTTAATTCAGTGCAAACAACTGGTAGCTGAATATTCAGCACCAAAGTGCACAAGGCTGGCTCGGGGAGCACCCTGGGCAGTGCACACACACAGGAATTTTAAGGATTTATGCCTGAGGGCAGGTGAGACTGGCTGTGCAGGCTGGGTCTGCTCTGGCTCCTGACAGCCATGGAGCTGATGTACAGGGCCAGGACAGCTCCTCTGTGGCTCCACACACCCAACACGGATTCCTGAGCTGCCAGCAGGGTGGGATTCAGCACCAGGGACCCCAGGGACCATGGCATGGGACAGCCAGGGTGCGTACAGCTGTCCATGGCCAGCACTTTGTCCTGGGGGCTGAGGAGGCCGGTGGTGTGTCCAGGGAAGGAGGCAGTGGTGTGTCCAGGGAAGCAGGCAGTGGTGTGTCCAGGGAAGCAGGCAGTGGTGTGTCCAGGGAAGGAGGCCGGTGGTGTGTCCAGGGAAGGAGGCTGGTGGTGTGTCCAGGGAAGGAGGCCGGTGGTGTGTCCAGGGAAGGAGGCCGGTGGTGTGTCCAGGGAAGGAGGCTGGTGGTGTGTCCAGGGAAGGAGGCCGGTGGTGTGTTCAGGGAAGCAGGCAGTGGTGTGTCCAGGGAAGGAGGCAGTGGTGTGTCCAGGGAAGGAGACCAGTGGTGTGTCCAGGGAAGGAGGCTGGTGGTGTGCCCAGGGAAGGAGGCTGGTGGTGTGTCCAGGGAAGGAGGCGGTGGTGTGTCTGGGGAAGGGGGCTGGTGGTGTGTCCGGGGAAGGAGGCGGTGGTGTGTCCGGGGAAGGAGGCTGGTGGTGTGTCCAGGGAAGGAGACCAGTGGTGTGTCCAGGGAAGGAGGCTGGTGGTGTGTCCAGGGAAGGAGGCCGGTGGTGTGTCCAGGGAAGGAGGCCGGTGGTGTGTCCGGGCATGCATTGGGAAGAGCACTGCTGGCACCTCAAGGAGCGATCCTGCCCTGCTGCCCAGCCTGGGGAGGCACATCTGCACTGACCCTGTCCCTGTGTCCGGCCCTGGGGCTCCTCTGCACTGACCCTGTCCCTGTGTCCGGCCCTGGGGCTCCTCTGCACTGACCCTGTCCCTGTGTCCGGCCCTGGGGCTCCTCTCAGGGCCGTGTCCGGCTCGGGCCCCTCAGCCCAGCAGGGACAGGGAGCTCCTGCAGCGGGGCCGGCGGGGCCTGCAGGGCTGAGGAAGGGCCGGGAGCAGCTCCGTGCCCGGCAGAGGCTGAGGGAGCCGGGGCTGCTCTGCTTCCAGAGCAGCCTCAGCCCAGAGGAGCCCTTGGCACCGGGTGTCCCTGGGTGTCCCCGGCTGTCCCTGGGTATCCCCAGGTGTCCCTGGCTGTCCCTGGGTGCAGGGGGTGCTCTGAGCAGGGCTGGGCTCTGTTCCAGGTGGGGCCCAGAGATGGCTCCTGAGGGACAGGCAGGGAGCGAGCCCAGGGATCTCCCCCTGCACAGGAGGCACAACTTGTGCCCTGGGCAGTGCCCAGCCCTGCCCAGATTGTCCAGAGAGGCTGAGCAGTGTCCCTGCCTGGGGCCATTGCAGAGCTGTGTGGGCACTGCTGTGCCCTGTGCCCTGGGATGGCCCTGCTGGATCACACAATGGCTCCAGTGACCCTCTGTGGTCCCTTCCAGCCTGACCCACCCTGGGGTTCTGTGAAACTCTGCTCCTCCTGATACCCTCCCATGGGTCAGCGGGCCACTGCAATTCTCACAAAATTAATACCAATTAGATACCTCAGTAATGAAAAAACAGCTCTGTAGGCCTTGGTGCTGTGGTGAGCTGAGCTCCCACAGGCCTGATGAGACACCCTGCACCATTTCAGGAGCTCAAGCAGCAGAAACACCCCTGGGGGCATGGAGCTAGCAGGGACCCATCCCTTCATCCCATGGGGATCAGCAGCAGATCCAGGGATCCACCCTTTGTGGGGAGCACCTGCAGATCCAGGGATCCATCCTTCATTCCATGGGAAACACCAGTAGCTCTCCATAGATCCATCCTTCATTCCATGGGGAGCACCAGCAGATCCAGGGATCCATCCCTTCATTCCATGGGAAACACCAGCAGCTCTCCATGGATCCATCCTTCATTCCATGGGGAGCACCAGCAGCTCTCCATGGATCCACCCCTTCATTCCATGGGGAGCACCAGCAGCTCTCCATAGATCCATCCTTCATTCCATGGGGAGCACCAGCAGATCCAGGGATCCACCCCTTCATTCCATGGGGAGCACCAGCAGATCTCCATGGATCCACCCCTTCATTCCTTGGGGAGCACCAGCAGCTCTCCATAGATCCATCCTTCATTCCATGGGGAGCACCAGCAGATCTCCATGGATCCACCCTTCATTCCATGGGGAGCACCAGCAGCTCTCCATGGATCCACCCCTTCATTTCTACCAGGGCTGGAGCTGCTGCTCCCCATCTCCTGCAGATGCACCCCCTAAGGAGCCCTGGTGAGGAGGGGGTTAACCAGCAGCCATGCTCCTCCTCCTCAGCTGAGCTCTCCCCACAGAAGGCCCAGCCTGTTTTCCTGCATGGATTTCCTCTTCCCACTCGAGGGGTCACAGATTGCCAGCCCTGTTTTAATGAGCTGTGTCCTGTGAATTTCACAGTCACTTCCAGTCTAATAAGGGAACCCACAGGGGTGGTGTTTTCAATTTGCTCCTCTTTCCTGGAGAGTTTGTGCCATACATCACACGGAGCAGCTCACAGCTGGTGCAAGGAGAAAAGAATTAGCTTGTATTCCCCACGCAGGGGTTTGATAATTCAATATTTATTGAGATTGGGGTCCTCTCATCGGAAAGGCCAAACAGTTTGTTTTACTGTGTGTGGGATAGATTACGTTAATATAGTGAACAAGGACTCCCAAGAACTAATTTAGTGAGGGTGCTGAAAAGCCCTGCACATGACAGAAATATTATGAACAAGTCAGAATCCTTAATACTTTGTCTAACCAAGCCCTGTGCATACAAATTAAACATAATTGGAATCCCTGCTCCAACCATCAGACTGAGGGCTACTTTACAACTGAAATGACACCTAAATGTCTAATTTTAATTTTAAATTCACTCTATAAAAGCACAGCCTGATTGTTTTCCTGCCTTCCAAAGAGGATTTATGAAAAAAGAACAAATCTAAGCTTTACTTAAATGTATATGAATGAACACAGCTCTCAGTTGAAGCTCCTTGCAAAGCAGAACTCCTTGAATATTCATTAATTCTTCCAGACATCTGATATTCCCCTGTACACACAGTAGCACAATCCTATTGCTCAGTAAATAATACCAGAATCCCATGAGAAATTCAGAGATCTGGTTTCAACTTTTAATCTAAAAGCAATGTGAAATATTCCATCATTTTGGAATATAAACCACATCAATATTCACATAGAAAACTTTGTATTTGGAGACTCAGAACTGGAAAAGCCCTCTAAGACCATCTATTCCAACAGCAACGCCCTGGAAACAGCAGCCCAGCACTGCCAAGGCCACCACTGAATGATGTCCCCAAGTGCCACCTCCACATGGCTTTTACATCCTCCAGGGTTGGGGACTCCTGTGCCAGGGCTGGACAAACTTTTCTTTGAAGAAATGCTCCCCAATATTTCCACTGCCCTTCCCCAGCCCAGCCTGAGGCCGTTCCCTCTCCTCCTGTCCCTGTTCCCTGGAGCAGAGCCCGAACCCCCCGGCTGTCCCCTCCTGTCAGGGAGTTGTGCAGAGCCACAAGGTCCCCCCTGATCCCCCTTTGCTCCAGGCTGAGCCCCTTCCCCAGCTCCCTCAGCTGCTCCTGGGGCTCCAGACCCTTCCCCAGCCCTGTTCCCTGCCTTAGACACCCTCCAGCCCCTCAATGTCCTTCCTGTCCTGAGGGGCTCAGAGCTGTCCCCAGCCCTGGATGTGCCCCAGCATGGCCAGCCCAGGGGTCAATCCACCCCGAGGCCCTTGGCTGGTACAGCCCTGGGGCCAGTGGCCTCCTACCCACCTGGGCTCGTGTCCAGAGCTGGCATGGCATGCCCAGGGCTTTTCCCAGCTTTCCAGCCACTCTGTCCAGCCTGGAGCTCCATGGGGTTGTTGTTACCTCAGTGCAGGACCCAGCACCCAGCCTTGGTGACCCTCACCCTGCTGGCTTCAGCCCATGGATCCCACACACCCCAAGACCCCATGGATCCCTTTGATTCCACAGACCCTGCAGACCCCACAGACCCCACAGTTCCCACAGACCCCATGGATCCCACAGATCACGTGGACCCTACAGATCCCACACACCCCACAGACCCCACAGATCCCATGGATCCCACAGACCCCACAGATCCCACAGACCCCACGGATCTCACAGACCCCGTGGATCCCACAGACCCCATAGACATCACAGATCCCACAGACCCACCACAGACTCACGACACAGATCCCACAGACATCACAGATCCCACAGACCCCATAGACATCACGGATCCCACAGACCCAGCCTGTGCAGATCCCTCTGCAGATCCTCACCCTGAGTGCGACCCACCATGCCGAGATTGGCACTTTGCGCTCCGTGACTGCACGGTAGCCTGTCCCCGCAGTCCATCCAGACCCCGGGCAAACAAGAAACGGGGTCCCAGGCCGGCCTGGGCTTATGCCCTTGCGGACGCAGCGAGCAGTGGCCCGGCTCGGCCAGCTGGATTGAACCCATGCGCTAACATCCAATGTGGTGGTGCAGCTGGTCAGTGACTGGCAGGGGTTTCGCTGAAGCAGGGTTCAGAGAATTCCCTGGGAGGTGCCCTAGAGTGCTTCTTGGCAAAGCCCAGGTACAAGCACCCAGCCTGTCCCTCCCCAGCAGTGTGTGCTGGCTCTCCTTAGGGCCTCTCCTTGGCTCTGGGGTTTGGCCACTGCTGCTCCAGGCTCTGGCATGAGCGGGGGGCTCCTGGCAGCTCCCTTTTCCCCGCCTAAGGGCTCCTGGGCTGGGACCCCCTGTTGCCTTAAAAGACCAGTTTTTAATAATGACACAGACACGGTTAAGGGGATAAAAAGGGTTTTCACCTTATTGGAGAAGAATCCCAGGTGCACAACTTGATGGCAGAATACACCCCCATGTACAGCACGGATATGTTTTATAGGTTTCAGGAACTAGCATATCTATCTAGGATTCCCCAATAAGAAACTTCACAAATGCAGTAATGTCCCCCTATTCGAATGAACCCGCCCCTGGATGAGGCCAGAGCTCAGTTTACACAAGATGTTCTGGACAGAAGGCTTCACTGAAGGCTAGAGCCTCGGGTTTAAGATAGCACAGGGCACACTGACTCTTTCCTCAGGATGTTTGGTCTCTCTGCCCAGCAGAACTCTTAAATTAAGCTGGAATATCAGGGTACAGGAATTACAAGCATGTGGGCTAAGGGGTGCAGGGGAATGCATGGAGGGTACAGAAGCGTAAAAAGGAAAAGCAAAAATCATCAGGCATCACCCCCGTGCCCGTCCTGCTCCAGAACCACCCATCCCTGTGGCTGCCTCCCTCCTGGCATTTGGGGATTCAGCTGCTCCATTGAACAGAATTAAAGGATTTAATTTAGTGAGGTTTGGCTTTAGCTCCTCTGCTGTCCATTAGTGTCAGAGCTGAGCTATGGGTCCGTTCCAATAAATGTTTGTACAAACATGTTTGTACACAATCCAGGCAGGCTGTGCATGCAGCGTGAGGCACTTTTCACTGAAGTGAAATCCTCAGTTCTCACCAAAACACGCACAGTGACTCACCAAAGATGGGGAGGGTTTCATCCTTTTGAGGGAAGGATTTTTTAATTAGCCAGTAAAGTTCAGTAGACGACACATCATCCCAGAGTGAAAGAAGGCTGCTGTTAATTGGTAGGAACCTCCCAAATGAAGAGCAGCTCATGGAAGTGTTTTTTCATCCATCTCTCACAAATATTCCTGCTTTGGATGTTTTCTGCTTAAACTGTTTGAGTTTAATGTGATTATTCAGTTAAATGAGTAACAACAAGAGGTTCCTCAGCAAAGGGTGTGGCTGGAAAATGAACAGGTGTCTTCATCATACCCAAATTCCCACCACGTGCTCCTGCTTTTTGCATAAACTGTGATGAGAGGCAGCCACTCAAGGAGCAGGAGGTGCAGAGGGCCTTTCCAGTCACCTTCTGGTGTGCACAAGACACTGACCCACCCTGAGACCCTGCAGGTCAGTAGCCAGTCTTGTGTCCATGGACCCACTTTACAGTACTAATGGGCTCAGAGAGACATTATTAACCTTAAACCTAGGTTTAATCTTTTCTGTCCTGCTGGAAAATCTCTGAATGTCAAGGAAAAAAATTCTCCCAAGTGATTCTGGAATGACTTTCTTTGGCCTGGAGAGCAGGAGAAGAACAGAGTGTGGAAAACAAAGAAACCCAGCTTTACCTCACACCGCAGTTAATAAAAATTAAATGTCAGATGGGACAAGAAAAAGTGATGTGGTAACATACAGAGGACAGGATCCATGAGAGACTCTGAGCAATGAAAAGGTCAGGGGAGCCTATAAATAAAGCCTGAGGCAGGCGAGGTGTGGGGGGGTAGGGAGCTCGTCAGGGGGACAGAAACTCAGGCAATTCGAGGATCTGTTTTATGGAAATGGAGCAATTACTGTTCAGGTCCAGAACCTGTCCTTGCTCTACACATCACAGATCCCCTGTCCACCCCCAGCACAAGGTAAAGGCTGCTCCTGTTCCCTGGACTGGGCAGGGTCAGCTCAGCCCTCAGGGTGAGGAGCCATCCCCTTCTGCCAGGCTGCCTCATGCAGGTGTGTCCCAAATCCCACCTGCTTCATGGCAAAGCCTGGGGGTCTGCAGCTTTTGCAGGTGGGAATGCTCCAAGTTTGCATGATCTGATACTCCCACAGCTTCCCTCTCCCTGCTTGAGTCTCCAGTTTAGTTCCCCCTATCTGGACATGGTTTTTCCTGGTTCTTACCCCCAATATCCATGGCTGGTGCAGCACAATCACAGAGAGATGTCCTGTGCTAATGCCTCCTGTATTGAGAAACAGCTCCAGCCTCAATTAAACCCCAGCCATAAAGCCCCAGTTCTAAAAACCAACCCGTTTAAAATTCAGGACATACTCGTGGGCATTCCTGAGTCAGAGCCCACAAAGCCACATGTGTGAGCACTCAATTGTGCGGGGTCAGTGGGAGCCAGCGATAAATCCAGGGCTGGGAATCAGCCCCTGGTCAGGGGGCCTTCCCCACATTGTGTGGAGTGAGGGGCAGCTCCTCGTGCTGGGCTGGCTGGTCAGGGACAGCAGCCAGGAACAGGAGCAGCTCCTCACTGGGCTGATTTTGGGGTGTGTGATGCAGGAAAGGCTGATTTAGAGGTGTGTGATGCAGGAGGAGCTGCATGGGGACTGATTTTGGGGTGTGTGATGTATGGGGAGCTGATTTTGGGGTGTGTGATGTAGGAGGAGCTTCATGGGGGCTGAATTTTGGGGTGTGTGATGTATGGGGAGCTGATTTTGGGGTGTGTGATGTAGGAGGAGCTTCATGGGGGCTGATTTTGGGGTGTGTGATGTATGGGGAGCTGATTTTGGGGTGTGTGATGTAGGAGGAGCTTCATGGGGGCTGATTTTGGGGTGTGTGATGCAGGAGGGGCTGATTTTGGGGTGTGTGATGCAGGAGGAGCTGCATGGGGCTGATTTTGGGGTGTGTGATGCAGGTAGGGCTGATTTTGGGATGTGTGATGCAGGAAGGGCTAATTTAGAGGTGTGTGATGTAGGAGGAGCTGCATGGCGGCTGATTTGGGGGTGTGTGATGCAGGAGGGGCTGATTTTGGTGTGTGTGATGTATGGGGAGCTGATTTTGGGATGCGTGATGAAGGAAGGGCTGATTCTGGGGTGTGTGATGCAGGAGGAGCTGATTCTGGGGTGTGTGATGCAGGAGGAGCTGTAGAGGGGCTCTTTTTGGGGTGTGTGATGTAGGAGAAGCAGCACAGGGGCTGATTTTGGGGTGTGTGATGCAGGTGGGGCTGATTTTGGGGTGTGTGATGGGGGACAGGCTGGTTTGGGGGTGTGTGATGTATGGGGAGCTGATTTTGGGTGTGTGATGTATGGGGAGCTGATTTTGGGGTGTGTGATGCAGGAGGAGCTGTAGAGGGGCTCTTTTTGGGCTGTGTGATGTAGGAGGAGCAGCACAGGGGCTGATTTGGGGGTGTGTGATGCAGGTGGGGCTGATTTTGGGGTGTGTGATGCAGGTGGGCTGATTTTGGGGTTGTGATGCAGGAGGAGCAGCTCAGGGGCTGATTTTGGGGTGTGTGATGCAGGTGGGGCTGATTTTGGGGTGTGTGATGCGGAGGGGCTGATTTTGGGGTGTGTGATGCGGAGGGGCTGATTTTGGTGTGTGTGATGTATGGGGAGCTGATTTTGTGGTGTGTGATGCGGGACAGGCTGATTTTGGGGTGTGTGATGTATGGGGAGCTGATTTTAGGGTGTGTGATGCGGGACGGGCTGATTTTGGGGTGTGTGATGCGGGAGCTGCCCCGCTCTGCAGACACAGCCCCCGAGCTGAGCTCTCCCGGCAGCAGATGGGGAGCGGAGCCGGGCGGGTGAAGCGCAGGGCAGCGAACAGCCCTGATGCAATAAAACCTGACACGCTGGGATCGGGCTGGGAAAATGCCGTCTCTCTGCTCTCAGAAGCCCTGTCCCGGCTGCCCCACAGGATCGGGGTCCCGGCCCTGCTCGCCGTCCTTTCCCAAGCGCCGTTCGTGTCCCTCCATCCGCCTCGCAGCGCGGAGCGGCTCCGCCCGGGACGGACAAAGCGCTGCCGGGCTCCCTGCGAGGCTCCAGCAGCCGGGGCTGTCTCTGCCCGCAGCTGGCACTGCCTCCCCCGCTGCTATTCCGGGAGCAGGGCAGCAGCTGAGCAGGCTCCAGGGGCGGCAGATGGGGCACGGAGTGGCTGCGCTTGTGCTGCTCGTTTGTTCGGCACAAAAAGTGACGGACACGCGACGGAGCAAACGCGGAGGGTGAGCACTCAGGAGCTCTCACCATCAATAATTTTCTTGTTACTGCAAGTTCTCCTCCGGATTCAGTGATAAACCGACAGAGCCATGGAGGGTTGCAGTTGTCAGCCTGAGTCTCTTTTATTTTTCTTTATTGCTCTGATTTCCTACAGTGCATTTCTTGCATTTTTGGGCAGTGGGAACAATTTCTGTGTCCCTGCTTTGAGAGCTGCACACGAGGAGATGAGGCACTTCTGAGTACTGGGGTAACAGAAGTGGAATTGGAGAAGCGTTTGTTCCTCTTTGGGATGGAAATACATTTTTTATTAACCTTGGGCTTTATCTGCATTTAGTTTTCATCTCTAAATCCACACAGGATATGAGGACCTGAGTAAAATTAAGAAAGAACAGATTTTAAGATTAGCATTTTTGGACATCCATCCCCCAAACATTCATCAACCAGGACAGCGAATTCAATGGTTTTCAGCCTAATTCAGAGCTGCTGTTTGTACACATGACAGAAACACAATTTCTTTCAATCTGCAGAAAATGCCAGAAAGGAAAATATACTGAAAGAAAGATGGGTCAAAAATATGATGCATTTGCACTCCTAAAAATGCAGGCTAGTCTTGCTGAATTTGCACATTGTAACTGCAAAAGGCATGAAATCCTTAAAATATTCCTGCAATGGTCTTATGCTGAATGAAGATCTTTATGAATATTTCAATTACAAGACGAGGCTTGAAAGGATAGAGTTGTTTCAATTTTGAATCACCCTTCCTTAAATAACTCGCCCTATTTGCTAGGAAACAAGTCTGGGTGAAATCCGACACAAGCTGGGTAAGGATGGAGCTCCCCGAGCTGGAACTCCTCGCTGTCCCCCTGTGCTGCTCTGGCTCCACTGGGGACACACCGAGCTCCTGTCACCCCTGGGTGACAAACAAGGGCAAACAAACCCTGCCTGGGTGGCACAGGGCCTCCCCTCCTCCTCCTCGCCCTCGGTTATTTGCAGCATTTGTTAAATGGAAGGCTCAGCTCTTTGCTGTGCAGTGCTACACCTGCCCCTCTCTGTGCTTGGAGATCATCCTGTTCTCCTGGGATTCGAGAGGCACGCAGAGAGCAGTGAATCCTGCTCTGCTGCCCTGAGCAGCTCCTTTGAACACCCAGGGACAGAGAGGGCCTTGATTTCCTCATCTGTCCTACTCAGAGATGGACTGCCATGCAAACACGTGTGAGTTAAAGCAGAGCTTACAACCATGGCATGTCCTGGTTCTGATCTCACTAATCCAGCCAAAACACAGCTCTGATTCGGAGCAACTACTCTGGGTTTTGGTGGAGTTGATGAAACCTGGCTGCTGCTTTTTTCATTCACTGAGATCACCCCACTGAACCAGAGGCTGTATTTGCTCACATCTTCAGTGCTCTGAAACAGCTCTAGAGCCGCATTCACCCCAGCACATGAAGCACAGGTTTCAGTGGAACTTTGGATTTCACCTTCTTGGGAAAGCAGCTGCACCTTTGTGCTGCCTGGTTCCAGCTAGGCAGGACAGCTCAGTCCTACAAGGAGGATAACAAATTTCCTCCAGCAAGGCTGCAGAATTAGGCTCTACTTTTCAGCAGAAATGATCCACCAGCACCAGTTGTTCAGCACAGACACCCCTTAGTGCATTTTCTTATGCAGAACAGTGTCTGAAAGTGCAACTTTCCCCTCCACTCCTTAAAGCAGGACTTAGGAACCAGGTTCTGGTCTGACAGATGGCACAGCTGAGGCACCCGCTGGGCTCTCCTGGAACCTCTCCCCATTTCCCTGAGAGACAATGATCACCAAAAATGAAATCAGAATTCAGCCCTGACTTTCTCATGGAATAAAATGCCATAAGCTGGATTCTGCTGCTCCTCACAGGAACCAAAGTGACCAGGCACCCCTGGAAATGAAGCCCTGCCTGGTGTCACTCCAGGCAGACTCTTGGTTGTTCAGCACTGCTACACTGGCCATGGAATGGAAGTGCTTTTCTGAGAGCCTGCCTGGTTTCCCTATACCTTAATTAAGCATCTTCTCCTTCATCCACCAAACTGCTGCTCAGCACAGCCTGGCAAGCAGCCCCTCATGTATTGCAGGAGATACAGCTGGCAGCAAACAGAGCTTATTGCTAGGTATTAATTACTTGAGCATAAATAACATTGCTTCTTCCCTCAGCTTCGTGATCCACCCTTTCTGATGGAAATACATTCATAGTAACAAGGGAGAGAAAACAATGAGGCGGCAAATTTAAGCCTAAAATGAGTGATGAGTCTTGCAATGAGTGAAAATTAAAGGCAGGATAATGAGAATGAAAAATAAAGTTACATTTCTAAGAGGGACATTGATTTACCCCTGCCCAGAGGCATCTGCCAAGACAAGGGCTGGGTTTTTTCATGATCTCGTCAGAAGAAATAAACTCCAGCCAAAATCAAAAGTCTCAGTAAGCACAAAAATGGGAATTCCTACAGGAGAAAGAAGCACCCAAGGCTCACAGGCCAGCTTGGCCCTCCACGAGCTCCAGTGACACTGCCCAAGGACAGAGCAGTGCAAAGGCTGCATCTGGGGAAGCAGCTGATAAAATAAATCCCAGGGTGTGCAGGGCTCACCAGTGCATTCCCAGAGCCTCCCACAAAACACAGCTGGGCACAAAGCCCCTCCTGGGCTGCCCTGCCTGCTCCATTGCCCCCTGAGCTCTCCTGTGAGAGGTGCTCCCCAGCCATCCTGCTCAGGGAGAGAGATACAGAACAGGGAATGCACCTTTGGGCTGCTCCAGAGCTTCCAGGGATGATGGCAGGACATGAGCACAGCCTGGAATCCAGAGCTGCCAGGGATGATGGCAGAGCAGGAGCACAGCCTGGAATCCAGAGCTCCCAGGGATGATGGCAGGACACGAGCACAGCCTGGAATCCCGAGCTGCCAGGGATGATGGCAGAGCAGGAGCACAGCCTGGAATCCAGAGCTCCCAGGGATGATGGCAGGGCAGGAGCACAGCCTGGAATCCCGAGCTGCCAGGGATGATGGCAGAGCAGGAGCACAGCCTGGAATCCAGAGCTCCAGGGATGATGGCAGAGCAGGAGCACAGCCTGGAATCCAGAGCTCCCAGGGATGATGGCAGGACACGAGCACAGCCTGGAATCCGAGCTGCCAGGGATGATGGCAGAGCAGGAGCACAGCCTGGAATGCAGAGCTCCAGGGATGATGGCAGGGCAGGAGCACAGCCTGGAATCCAGAGCTCCCAGGGATGATGGCAAGGCAGGAGCACAGCCTGGAATCCAGAGCTCCCAGGGATGATGGCAGGACACGAGCACAGCCTGGAATCCAGAGCTGCCAGGGATGATGGCAGAGCAGGAGCACAGCCTGGAATGCAGAGCTCCAGGGATGATGGCAGGGCAGGAGCACAGGCTGGAATCCAGAGCTGCCAGGGATGATGGCAGAGCAGGAGCACAGCCTGGAATGCAGAGCTCCAGGGATGATGGCAGGGCAGGAGCACAGCCTGGAATCCAGAGCTCCAGGGATGATGGCAGGGCAGGAGCACAGCCTGGAATGCAGAGCTCCAGGGATGATGGCAGAGCAGGAGCACAGCCTGGAATCCAGAGCTGCCAGGGATGATGGCAGGGCAGGAGCACAGCCTGGAATCCCGAGATTTCAGGGATGATGGCAGAGCAGGAGCACAGCCTGGAATCCAGAGCTCCCAGGGATGATGGCAGGGCAGGAGCACAGCCTGGAATCCAGAGCTCCAGGGATGATGGCAGAGCAGCACAGCCTGGAATCCAGAGCTCCCAGGGATGATGGCAGGGCAGGAGCACAGCCTGGAATCCCGAGATTTCAGGGATGATGGCAGAGCAGGAGCACAGCCTGGAATCCAGCTCCTCCCTGCTCTGCCCTGCTCAGGATGTTGGTGCTGTGCTCCGGCTCTGTGGTGTTGGGAAATGCTCTGGAGGTGTAGCTTGGCCTGCTGGGGACACAAAGCACACCCTGGTGTGTGTAGGGAGCACCTGGCCCGTGTTTCATACCCCAGCCCTGTTCAGATGCAGGATTCAGGTGGGAATGTTTGCACACACAGCACTGGCAGCTTCGCAGAGCTCCTGGGATGAGCAAGTGGCTCCTGCACGAGCTGTGGATGGATTCTGCTCCGTCTGGTTTATCAGTGATACATTCAGAAAGCAGATGTTTTCCATGTTTTCCATGTTTGAATATGTATTTTTAGCTTGTTTACTGGGTCCATTAGGGAAATGTGAATGGTTATTCGTGGGTGAATAGTGTGTGCTTACAGGTTATAAATGTTTCTTGTGGAGTATTAGTTAACATTTTTAAAAGTGCACTGGTGAGTGTAGAGTTTATATGGGATATTTACGTGGGTGGATCTATCTGTGTGAGCTACTTCAACTCCCAGAAGAGATGCAGCCTTGTATTTAAATGTTCATTACAGCAAAGAGTGGGTCAATTGTGCTTTTATTCCCATGGTTTATTGTCCTGCACACACTGGTGAGCAGCAGGGAAACGGATCCAATTGTCAGAGATGATAACTCTGGAAGAGGTGCTCTCCATCACCTTCAGGAAAGTTCAATACATTCACTAAACAAAATCTCTTTGAGGGAAAGGACAATCCTGAAGCCTGCATGACAGGCTTTGGAAATGTCCCCAAACCCACACAAGTGGTGGCCAGGCTGCACAACTTGAAAATAGGCTTTGAAAATACAGGGAACACAGGGTGCCCCCAGCCCTGGGGGATCCCATGCCCTGGCTCTGCTTAGCTCAGTGAGGAATGCAGGAGGGGGTTCCTCCCATTTCCAGAACGAGGAAAGCTCCTGGGCTCAGCTCAGTGAGGAATGCAGGGGGGGATTTGTCCCATCTCCAGAACCAGGAAAGCTCCTGGGCTCAGCTCCAGAAGGAATGCAGGAGGGGGTTTCTCCTATCTCCAGAGCCAGGGAAGTTCACAGGCTCAGCTCCAGGAGGAATGCAGGAGGGGGTTTCTCCCATCTCCAGAGCCAGGGAAGTTCCCAGGTTCAGCTCCAGAAGGAATGCAGGATGGGAGCAGGCTCAGCTCATGCAGACACTGTTTGAAGCCTCCATTCAGGAGGTCACTGGGCCATATTTGCAGATTCCAAACACAAAACAAGTCTTGTCCTACCCCCCACACCCTGGGATGGATTTGCACATGCCACTCCTCATCAGCAATCCCACCAACAGCCCAAATCCCTTACATGACAACACCTGGATTCCCAGACTCCACGGTCTCAGGAAGGAGCAGTTCTGTGGGATGGAATCTCAAGGGCAATGAGCAGACAGAAGAGCCTTTGGGATATTTGCAGTGACCAGGGCCATTTTCCAGGCTTGCTGCCTCACCAGAGGGACCCACCAAACCTCTCTCATGTTCAGCTGGGCTGGACAAGGCAGGTCCTTGGGCAGAGCTGATGTACCACCCCTCTGAGAGCTCCAGCTCCTCTGGCTTGCACAGCCCCACTTCAGTTTTACTTTCCATTTCCATCTCCTGCATTAGATCACTTCAGCTACAGAGGAAAAATATCTGAAAACCAGTTTTGACACCTAATTCTCTTGCAGAGG
Organism: Malurus cyaneus samueli; assembly: GCA_009741485.1. Taxonomy (NCBI): domain Eukaryota; kingdom Metazoa; phylum Chordata; class Aves; order Passeriformes; family Maluridae; genus Malurus; species Malurus cyaneus. The sequence goes on from CM019214.1 coordinate 119,797,767, forward strand.
TCGGGTGAGAAGAGATCTCAGAAAAGGAATGAGCCATTCTAAGGATCTCATTTTTCTCTCTGTTTTGTTCTCTCTGTTCCTCTGAGGCTCAGGATGGGAAAGAAGAACCTGAGCAGAAAACTAAAAATGAGACCTCTGGAAAAGTTCTGCTCTCTCCAAGGCTGCAAAATGCGTTCTAGAACTGATGAGCATTTCCATCAGTGTGCTATGTAAGTGAGAGATAATTCCTGTAGTAGGAATTATTCTGGAATTATTATTATCCTGGCTGCTGGTTCCTAACCTGGTTTAACTACAGAGCCATGCCATGGTCATTTTTCCACCCCCTCACAAAATCCCCACAGAGTTCTCTTTTACCTACATTATAACATTACACCTCTAGGTAAATGGTATTTCTGACCACTATGGATTGTGTTCTCCTCCTTGTTTACATGCCAATAAGACCACTGCTTTCTATTTCCAGTTTATTCTGTCTTTGTATGAAAATCAAGATGTAAAACTGTATTCAGATCCCAAGTGTGCAGCTCAGTCCAGGTAACAGACATTTATTCCCCAGATATGGATACAGTCCTTTCTCTATAGAAAATAACTCTTTTATAGTCTTCATTTTATTTTATTAAAGAAGTAATTCTGCAGGTATCCTATTTTTCCCACCAAAGTTTGGAGGAGCAAGGGAAGAGATTTTCTCCAACAAGGCCATTTTTATTTTTCTGTGTTGTTGAAATTTGTGCAATCTTTCATCTCACAGACTGCTTTTCTTCATTCCTTTTCTGGGTGAGACAAGCCTCTTTGGGAAATCTGGTTCTCTGCCTCTTTCTAAAGATCAAAATTGTTGGCTTCAGTGATGTCAGTGTGTGTTCCCATTACCTGCAGGAACATCAGCACCTCAACGTTTTTTTTTAAATATGGGCCTTGCAGAAGAGCAGAGAATTTTGCAAACTGCCACTTACCCAGGCTACCTACTCCAGAGCCTCTGAAATTCCAGAACATTCCAACCCCCAGGTGGTTACTTCCTTTGTTTTAAATCATCAATTGGAACTGCAACTGGGACATTCAGGCCAGGAAAGAAAACACAAAACTGGAGCAATATCTAAACTTTTATGACCATGGGTAGCCTGTGAAATGTGTCAGAGATTCCATGAAAAGAATGCATGAAACATTTCCACTGGAGAAACATTGGACAAACATGTTAAAGGTCTGCAGGGAAACTGCCCCACTCCTATCAGACATTTTGCAGGAAACCAATCCCAGTGTCTGTGAACCTGGAAGAAAACACTAAAATCTGTTTGTAAAATTCATGAAGGCAAAACACTTAATAGCAGAAAGGTTTTCTACTTTTCTTTTAATTTCGCTGTAACAATGTCTACAATACACTGACTCACAGATTAAGTGAAGGTATGAAATCACATTCTTCATACTGAGACGGGACATTCTGGACTGGTTAAACGCCCTCTCAGGAGGGGCAGAGTCCTGCACAGCCAACGAACACCTTTTGAAAGAGCCAGTGGTGGGAATTTTGGTTTGAGCAGTGGTGAGAAGAGCCTTGTCCGTGGAGATGGAGAGGCTTTGCAGAGGAGGCAAAGCTCAGAGTCCCGGGAGCAGGGAGGGAAACTGAGGCACAGTGCAGTGCAGTAACTCCCAGGATCAGCAGCAGAGCTGGCCACGGGTCCTGGCTGTGGCTCTAGTCAGCTCCCAGCCAGTGCTGTGTCCCAGATGTGGCTCTGGTCGGTGCAGTGTCCCAGCTGTGCCTCTGGTCAGTGCAGTGTCCCAAATGTGCCTCTGGTCAGTGCAGTGTCCCCCCTGTGCCTCTGGTCAGTGCAGTGTCCCAGCCGTGCCTCTGGTCAGTGCAGTGTCCCAGCCGTGGCTCTGGTCAGTGCAGTGTCCCAGCTGTGCCTCTGGTCAGTGCAGTGTCCCAGATGTGCCTCTGGTCAGTGCAGTGTCCCAAATGCGCCTCTGGTCAGTGCAGTGTCCCAGCCGTGGCTCTGGTCAGTGCAGTGTCCAATGTGGCTCTGGTCAGTGCGTGTCGGCCTCTGCAGTGTCCAGCGTGCTCTGGTCAGTGCAGTGTCCCAGCTGTGCCTCTGGTCAGTGCAGTGTCCCAGATGTGGCTCTGGTCAGTGCAGTGTCCCAGATGTGGCTCTGGTCAGTGCAGTGTCCCAGCCGTGCCTCTGGTCAGTGCAGTGTCCCAGATGTGCCTCTGGTCAGTGCAGTGTCCAGATGTGCTCGTCAGTGCAGTGTCCAGCTGTGGCTCTGGTGTCAGTGCAGTGTCCCAGATGTGCCTCTGGTCAGTGCAGTGTCCCAATGCGCCTCTGGTCAGTGCAGTGTCCCAAATGTGCCTCTGGTCAGTGCAGTGTCCCAGCCGTGCCTCTGGTCAGTGCAGTGTCCCAGCCATGGCTCTGGTCAGTGCAGTGTCCCAGCCGTGCCTCTGGTCAGTGCAGTGTCCCAGATGTGCCTCTGGTCAGTGCAGTGTCCCAAGCTGCCTCTGGTCAGTGCAGTGTCCCAGCCGTGGCTCTGGTCAGTGCAGTGTCCCAGATGTGGCTCTGGTCAGTGCAGTGTCCCAGCCGTGCCTCTGGTCAGTGCAGTGTCCCAGCTGTGCCTCTGGTCAGTGCAGTGTCCCAGATGTGCCTCTGGTCAGTGCAGTGTCCCAGATGTGGCTCCAGTCAGTGCAGTGTCCCAGCCGTGCCTCTGGTCAGTGCAGTGTCCCAGCCATGGCTCTGGTCAGTGCAGTGTCCCAGCCGTGCCTCTGGTCAGTGCAGTGTCCCAGCTGTGCCTCTGGTCAGTGCAGTGTCCCAGATGTGCCTCTGGTCAGTGCAGTGTCCCAGCCATGGCTCTGGTCAGTGCAGTGTCCCAGCTGTGCCTCTGGTCAGTGCAGTGTCCCAGATGTGCCTCTGGTCAGTGCAGTGTCCCAGCCGTGCCTCTGGTCAGTGCAGTGTCCCAGCCATGGCCTCTGGTCAGTGCAGTGTCCCATGCCTGCCTCTGGTCAGTGCAGTGTCCCAGATGTGCCTCTGGTCAGTGCAGTGTCCCAGATGTGCCTCTGGTCAGTGCAGTGTCCCATGTGCCTCTGGTCAGTGCAGTGTCCCAGCCTGTGCCTCTGGTCAGTGCAGTGTCCCAGCTGTGCCTCTGGTCAGTGCAGTGTCCCAGATGTGCCTCTGGTCAGTGCAGTGTCCCAATGCGCCTCTGGTCAGTGCAGTGTCCCAAATGCCTGCCTCTGGTCAGTGCAGTGTCCCAAATGGCCTCTGGTCAGTGCAGTGTCCCAAATGCCTGCCTCTGGTCAGTGCAGTGTCCCAAATGCGCCTCTGGTCAGTGCAGTGTCCCAATGCGCCTCTGGTCAGTGCAGTGTCCCAAATGCGCCTCTGGTCAGTGCAGTGTCCCATGCGCCTCTGGTCAGTGCAGTGTCCCAAATGCGCCTCTGGTCAGTGCAGTGTCCCAAATGCTGCCTCTGGTCAGTGCAGTGTCCCAGCTGTGCCTCTGGTCAGTGCAGTGTCCCAGCCGTGGCTCTGGTCAGTGCAGTGTCCCAGCCGTGGCTCTGGTCAGCTCCCGGCCAGTGCAGTGTCCCGCAGGCCGTGGGGTGTCCGTGGCTCCGGGGTTATAGAGGCATCTCTCCGTGCCCCTCTCCCGCTGTCCCGTTGGCTCCGCTCAGTCCCGCCGGCTCCCTGCCTTCCTCCTCGTCCTTCTCCTCCTCCTCCTCTTCCCCCCTGGCTGTCCCTGTGTCCCGGCCCGGGCCGGGCAGGTGCCCGAGGAGCTGCCCTTCCCGGCGGGACTGCGCCAGCTCCTTGGCGCAGCACACGGGCGTGTGGGTCTCGTAGGTGCTGTGGAAGCTGTTATAGTCCACCTCGTAGAAATCCTTCTCCAGGGTGAGCACGGGGGTGAAGCGGTGACCCCACAGCACCTCGGTGTCCATATAGGAGCTGCGAGCCTGGCAGGTCATCCCTGCGTGGAGAGAGAGGGATGTTAGAGGCAAAGCTCTCTTATGTGCTCACCCAACCACGCCTGGCACTTAAAAGCGCTTTCGTGTCGTTTCCGTACCTGATTGCTCTGGGACACACAAAAGTCTTCGCTTAACGGGACTCACAAAAGCCGCTATCGTGAGTAAGCTGAGCACCCAAAGGGAAAGAAATGGATTCCTGCGCATCTTCCGCCTCTGAACCTCCCGAACCTCGTGCTCAAAGCTTTGCGGACTGGCACCTCTAAGCAGCTTCTCTCTGCCTCATCCTGCTCTGCTGAGGTGTTGCTTGTGTGGCTGACATCAACAGCTCCCGGTGGATCCTGCTGAACACCCACCAGCCCTGCCACTGCTGTCCAGCCCCGACCCACACTGCCCTGAGCACCGGGAGCCACTGCCCTGCCCTCCGCTGGGGCTGGCCCCAGCCCTGCTCCTCGGCAGCAGTGCCACAATCCCTCCTGCAGCAGTGCCACCATTCCCTGCACAGCAGTGCCACCATTCCCTGTACAGCAGTGCCACCATTCCCTGTACAGCAGTGCCACAATTCCCTGCACAGCAGTGCCACAATTCCCTGTACAGCAGTGCCACCATTCCCTGTACAGCAGTGCCACAATTCCCTGTACAGCAGTGCCACAGTTCCCTGTACAGCAGTGCCACCATTCCCTGTACAGCAGTGCCACAGTTCCCTGTACAACAGTGCCACAATTCCCTGCACAGCAGTGCCACAATCCCTGTGCCAAGTGCCACTCTTCCCTGCACAGCAGTGTCACCATCCCCTGAGCAGTAGTGCCACCATCCCCTGTACCCCAGTGCCACCATCCCCTGTACCCCAGTGCCACCATCCCCTGTGCCCCAGTGCCACCATTCCCCTGCAGCAGTGCCACCATTCCCTGTGCCAGAGTGCCACAATTCCCTTCAGGAGTGCCACCATTCCCCTGCAGCAGTGCCACCATTCCCTATGTCCCAGTGCCACCATTCCCCTGCAGCAGTGCCACCATCCCCTGAGCAGCAGTGCCACCATTCCCTGTGCCCCAGTGCCACCATTCCTGGTGCACACAGCTGCACACACCCCGATGTATATCCCAAAAGGTGAGAGATTCCCAACCAAACTGGCTTTAAATTCCCTTGGAGGGCTCAATCCCTTTTATTGATGGATTGCGGATCGAACGAGCAGTGGCCAGCATGGAACTGATGCTTGTGTGCTGCTTCTCAGTCCCAAGGATCAGAGCTTATTTCCTTCAAAAAATTCTAAAGACAAGCTTTGCAGAGCAGGGATAAGAACACCTGTGAGCGAAACCTCCTGGAATCACCTGGCAATGTCAAGGCTGACCTCTCTTCCAAACACTTGTCTGCTGTTTGTCCTAATTATGTTTTGATTTTGGAATTAATTTCCAGTGAAAACCTGACCTCACAAAGCTGTACCACTGTTCTCTTGAGGAGGGTGAGGGATTGGTTCGACTGGAATACATTCAAAATACATTCAAAACCTGCACTTGATCCATCTTCTGCCAACACTTCCCAGTCTAATTCCTGCAGCCCAGAGCACATGGACAGAAATCTAAAGTAATGCATAGGGGGAAAAAATTTCAGTGTCAGATGTCAGATGCTTCAGGAAAGAATATATCCCATATTCCACTATGTGAGTTCATAAATGACTGAAATCTCAGACCTTCATGAAAAGAGGAATATTTTGTTCTCATAATTGCTCCAGACCATTAAAAGACACCCACACAGGCAAGAGCTCTGCAAAGCTGAAAGTCTCTTACTGCTTTCTGTGGTTTAAAGCTACCAGGACAGGAGTATTTTGTTCCTTGAAAGGGGAAAAGAGGGATGGTGACACACACAATGCTGAGACATCTGCAGCTCTGTAGCACAGACTGAAAAAACCAATTTTTCCCGTCAAGAAGATCTGCAGGAGTGTTTGCTTCTGGGCAGGAACAACAAGTACAGCGTTAGTCACAGTGTTCCAGCATGCCTGCTTCCTGGGCTGGAAGGAACTGGGAAGTGCAGAGGCTGCCACGGAAAACACAGCCAGGGAATGAAAAACCTCCCCGAGTGCTGGTGCCTGAGTGAGGAGCTCTGTGCGAGTTCAGGGTCGTTCCAGGAAACTCTCAGCTTTGGGTGCAGAACTGAAGGACAGCGTGAGGCCACTCCTGCCTCGGGGGGCTCCTCAATGGGCAGCAGCAGCATTCCTGGGGTGGAGGGGTCAGCTCTCCTGTCCTGGCCAGCCCCACACTCCCTGGAATGCAGGGAGCCCTGCTATTCCCCAGTTCTGGCACAGGATTCCCTGTAGAGGGGTGTCCCTGGTCGTACACTGACCCCTGGGCATGGGGGTCTATTCCTGGTGTTTGGGGTGGCAGGGCTGCAGGGCTGATCCCATTTCCTGGTGCTCCCTCATGCCAGGAGGCTGGAAACCACAGCTGGGTAAAATAAACCAGTCCTTTTCTCTTCAGACAAAATCCCAAAGGCCTCCAAGAGCCTCCTGCAGCAGCAGTGAGAAAGGCAGGAGAGGAGACCCCACAGACTCCAGGGTCATTCCTGTGCAAAACCCCACTGGTTCTCATCCTGCTTTGCCAAGGCTGTGTCAAGGTCCTGTGCCCGAGTCCCCAGGGCCGAAATGGGGTGTCCTTGTGAAATGTGGGGCCTGGGGGTCCCTAAGGGAACTCCTGCCTTGTAACCCAGGCCTGAAACAGCTCTGAAAGGAATGAGAGGGATGTGTCTTTACAAAGAAACTGTGGGGTCTGCTGGGAGATAGAGCCAGGTACTGACAGGTGAGAGGAGCAATAGGAGGAACCATAAATTCCCGAGGAATTGCACCCATTAACACAGACTGAGTATCAGGTACTGACCCAAGGCAGGGTTAAATCCCTGGGCTGAGACGAAAAGAACAGAGACACAAAGAATAAAAAGGGGGGATGCACATTAGATGGGGTCTGTGTTAGGGAATTGGGGCAGTCTGTACCTCTCAAGTACCTCAGCAATGGGGAAAGAGAGAGGGAAAGGTGGCCAGGAAATTGGGATGAAAGAGGCTGTGTCCTCTAACAATTTGAGAGACCCCATGGAAATGTCGCATGGCCTCTCCCTTTATTCGAATGAAGTCACAGGACTCCTCTGTCTACTTTTTGGACACAAACCTATGGTGTTTGTGCATTAATTCTCCTAACAGCTCCTTCCCTGTGGGAGCACCTGAGTGAACTTGAGCTCTCAGGACACCTTCCCAGCCCTGCTTTGAGGATTCCATTAGGGCAGGAACAATGGAAAGCTTTCAACAACCAAACCCTGCTGCTGCTGGCTTCCTGCAGAAGCTGCTTCTGTAACCCCGGGGGACACTGAGCCAGCACAATAAGACAACTTGTAATTGCTCCATAATCCCATTCAAATATTCCTTTTTAGCACATGTGCAGTGGTGTTTAATTGCGTGGGGACACACTGCTTGGCAACTCCCACATCACCCAGTAAACAACACCATTGTCTCTGCTTCAAATTCCATTAAGTGCCTGCTTTGCAGGCTGCCCTGTGCTCTCCAGCCTGGTTAATTAATGCATCTGTAATGTCCCTAGCTAATTATTGCCTCTGTGCCTGTGAAAAGATGACAGAAGAGGTGTGGAAACAATAAACCTTATTTTTATTAAGAGCACATGGACTCAGCCGCTTGCTGCTGGAACACAACGTGCGCCCCATGCTCGGGGTTCACCCTACAGAGGGGCACAGCAACCCCCAGACTCAGAGCTCTGTGTACCCCTGGAAAAATCACCTGTTAATTGCAGGATTCTTGTATATCTGAGTCCATGGGATGTCTCGGGTATAGGGAATGATTTGCTCCCATCCACCAAGCAGAATCAGAATTCAGAATATCCTGAATGGGAAGGGAGCCACAAAGATCACCGAGCCCAACTCCTGGCTGCAAACAGACCCAGATCTGGGTGCCACAGCTTTGCCATCCCTGCTGTTCCACATCACTTGTGCAGCCCTAAAGCACTGACACCGGGAAGCACAAGGACTCAAGGGAGATTTCCAACTCTCCAAATTGCTTGCAGAATTAACCATGGTACCTATGGCCCTGATAGAGGCTGTTAATCCTTTTCTTAAAGAAGATATAACTACACATTTTGTATTTAAATAGATATAGAGAAGTGGCATTTGGGGGTTTCATTTAAATAAACTTCATGCCAAAACAAATAGAGAGTCCCAGAATGGTTTGAGTTGGAAGGGCGTTAAAGGATATTAAACATTGACATCTTCCACTGTCCCAGGGTGCTCCCAGCCCCAATGTCCAGCCTGGCCTTGGACACTCCAGGGATCCAGGGGCAGCCACAGCTTCTCTGGGCACCCTGTGCCAGGGCCTGTCCACCCTCACAGGGAACAATTCCTTCCCAATATCCCATCCATCCCTGTCCTCTGGCAGTGGAAGCCATTCCCTGTGTCCTGTCCCTCCATCCCTTGTCCCCAGTCCTTCTCCAGCTTTTCTGGAGACCCTTTAGGCAATGGAAGGGGCTCTGAGCTCTCCCTGGAGCCTTCTTTTCTGAACAATCTCAGATGTCTCCTCATAGGAGAGCTGCTCCATCCCATCATCTTCATGGCCCTATATTCTCATTTTCCTTTGTTCAGTCCAAGTAGATGTACTTGAAGTCACAGATATGTATAAATTTCAACTCTATTGTATTTTCTGGCTTGTGAGACCCTTAGAAGTTGCATTTTCTCCTAAACAATCTGGTTTAAAATGAAAAGTATGTTTAATATAAATGTGTGCAGTCTGTCAGTTGTGGAAAACCTGGAATGAGATGAGAACTCTTCAGCTGTCAAGTTTTAGTTGAAGCTTTCTCATCTCTTAATTCAGCAGCTCAGCTTTGGGTTGCAAACAAAACTCAGTCTTAATTGAAATCAGAGAAAAAGTTTTTTCCAAGTTAGAAGCAGATGCGTCAAGTTTTCAATAAAGCCAGAACCAGTTCCAGGTTTTTCAGAAGCTGGAGACCAGAGCACCGGTCTCAAGTTGTGCAATAAACATTTCCCAGAATTTTAATGATAATTTCATTTAGCAGAATCCGAATAAATGGATTTTTCATCTGTGGGTTTTGGGCACAGATCAATAACTGAGCTGCGCCTGCTCCTGTTTAAGGCAGCCAGGGATGCTCCCTGAACAGCTCCGTTCTACAGAATAGTTGCTGCTGTGTTAGAGCAGGTGTGTGATCACAGCGGAGAGCACAGGGAGCTCCGGGCTGGGACACCAGGGCGAGGAAAGCTCCGAGAGGCTCCTCCCTGCCACCGCCAGCAGCGGGGTCAAACTGCTGGGGATGTGTGAGCGGGCTGGCCAAGGGCAGGGGAGCCGGGACTGGCCAGGGGCAGGGGAGCCGGGACTGGCCAGGGGCAGGGGAGCCGGGACTGGCCAAGGGCAGGGGAGCCGGGGCTGGCCAAGGGCAGGGGAGCCGGGACTGGCCAAGGGGCAGGGGAGCCGGGACTGGCCAGGGCAGGGGAGCCGGGACTGGCCAAGGGCAGGGGAGCCAGGACTGGCCAAGGGCAGGGGAGCCGGGACTGGCCAAGGGCAGGGGAGCGGGGACTGGCCAAGGGCAGGGGAGCGGGGACTGGCCAAGGGCAGGGGAGCGGGGACTGGCCAAGGGCAGGGGAGCCAGGACTGGCCAAGGGCAGGGGAGCCGGGGCTGGCCAAGGGCAGGGGAGCCGGGACTGGCCAAGGGCAGGGGAGCCAGGACTGGCCAAGGGCAGGGGAGCCGGGACTGGCCAGGGGCAGGGGAGCCGGGACTGGCCAGGGGCAGGGGAGCCGGGACTGGCCAGGGGCAGGGGAGCCGGGACTGGCCAAGGGCAGGGGAGCCGGACTGGCCAAGGGCAGGGGAGCCGGGACTGGCCAGGGCAGGGGAGCCGGGCTGGCCAAGGGCAGGGGAGCCGGGGCTGGCCAAGGGCAGGGGAGCCGGGGCTGGCCAAGGGCAGGGGAGCCGGGACTGGCCAAGGGCAGGGGAGCCAGGACTGGCCAAGGGCAGGGGAGCCGGGCTGGCCAAGGGCAGGGGAGCGGGGCTGTTCGGGCCGGGGCTGTTCGTGGCGGGGCTGTGCGGGGCTGGGATTGCTCGGAGCCGGGGCTGTACGGGGCCGGGGCTGCTCGGGGTCGGGGCTGCTCGGGGTCGGGGCTGCTCGCGCAGGGTCCCGCTGGTCCCGCTGGTTCCGCTCCCGAAGCGCAGCGCTGGGCTGGGAGAAGGGACGCTGCTCCCTGTTAGGGGGACACTGCTCCTGGCTAAAGGGACACTGCTCCTGGCTAAAGGGACACTGCTCCCTTTTCCCAGCTAAAGCCAAACCTCGTTACCCCAAATCTGCCTCTCTCTGCAGCTGTCTGGTTGCCACCGAAGGCCCTCTCCAGCTGTTGGAGGATGAGGATTTTCGGCAAACATCCGATCCCAGCCAGGGGACCTCACTGGAGGGTTAATGGGAGAGCACAGGGGGACACAGAGGGAGCTCTGCCAGCCCCAAAATCCCCCCAAGTGGAGATGGGATCCCATCCCGAGCAGAGGTGAATCTCCCAGTGCTGCTCCACAGCCTGAACCTCCTTGGTGGGCAGAGACATCCCAGCCCCTGAGGCTGTCAAGACAATGTTTTTGATCAGGCTAAAATTAACCGTGCTCATTGAAATGCCAGGGAGCTCAGTGATATCTGCTGGGAAATGTCATGTGGCTGCTGGGCTGGGCCGGCTCCCTCCGACACGGACACTGCTGGGAGCCAGCTCCCTTCTCTGCCCTCCAGTGCACAATCTCTGGTGTCCAGGATGGCTTTTCCCCTTCTCCTGGATGCTCTGAAGCTGTGGAACACCCACACCCCGGGAGCTGGTGGCCTCAGAGCTGCAGTGGCAGTGATGGAAGTTTAGGGGTGGCAAGGAGGAGGTATAAATATTTAAGTCCTATTGCTGTAATTAAGCAATATGCGTCTTTCAATTTGCATTAACATATGGCAAGTTATAAAAGTTATTAGTTCCTCTGTGTTAATTAGACCAAAGAACATTGTAACCTCCAAAAAGTCAATGTTCATCCAAGTTGAAAAGGAATATTAGAAGGTAGGAGCATGGTCCTCCAATTATTTGTGCTTGTCTCCTTTAGAGGACATGGCTGGGCTTGATTCATTTTGATATTTATGCCAGAGGAGAGTAATAGGATTTTAATTTATCGGAATGCTCTCCAGGCATGCAAAAGCTCCTAGGCACAGGGAAAAATATAATAAAAGGACTTTATGATGTAAAGACCTTGGATTCAATTGTCATGTCTCCACCAGGCAGAGCCCAAGCCAAGTGCACACCCAGGAAGTTCAGACCCTCCCCATGGGGTCACAGTGACCACAGAGGCTCCTCAGACCCCACTGCCACCCTCTGCGTCTGGAGGACAGTCCAGTTCAGCAATGACCACAATGACCTGAGGCACCTCTTCCCTGTCATTTTTTCAGGTAGTTTCTGTAACACTTCTGCAAGGTCCTCCTTGCAGAAAACTTATTTATATGCAAAATGCAAAATGACACAAGACAACCCAAACCAGATGATGAATGCCCAGAAACTCCATTCAGTAATTTCACCCTTCCTTTGTTCTCCCGTGAAAATCATGATTAATTTCAGCATATCTTTTGTTGTGACTGCTCCATTTGGCCCTTCATCTACAGCCAGGAAACTGCTCTGTCCTCTGGAAAGGTGGATAAATTGAGGTGTGAAAACCCTGCTGTTTGCCTACACTCCCGCAGGGACAGGATGGGTTAATCACTTCTAATCATTAAATCCCTTTTTATCACACTGACTCTAAGCCAGAAAAATATATACCTGTACTTACATAAGAGTTCATTAAAACTTCATTTAGTGTCTGGACTAATCAGGCATCTGGAGTGTCTCTGGTGCCTCATTTAATTGTGCTGGGAAAGAGAGGCAATGAAAATCAGGGAGGAGCAGGAGTGGAGTAACAACTCTGCTACCTCTGTGCCCAGAGAGCAGCAGGGCTGGACACGGTGCCCAAGGAACCAGGGCAGTAGGAAGCCATGGAAAAAGCAGGATTTGGGTGATTGTCAGCAAATGGCAGAGGAAGGGTAAAACTGGAAGAGAAGAGAGTCCCATCAAATTACCTGCCAGAAAGTCTTGTAGGATGTGCAGTGTGTCAGCACATGGAGTGATGGCTTACAGAGCAAAACAGTATTTAAAAAAATTGGACTTGCTAATGTTCCCTAATTGGATCAGCCAAATCCTTCATGAGAGCCCAGCTGACTCTGCCCCACATGGGAGGAGGGGCTGGAGCTCCCCTGCTCCTCCCTGTCCCAGCAGCTTTGGGACACCGTGTTCAGTTTGGGACCAGGAGGGGAAGGGCAGGAGCTTTGACCAGCAGCAGCCAGGAGCTGTCCTGGCACCAGAGTGGCCCTGAGGGTTTGGGAAGCAGAGAGCCGGGGAAAACAAAAATATATTCACTGTGCCAACAGATTTTCCACCTTTGTTTTGTTTCCTTTTATTGCAGGTCAGGCTTGGGGCAGCTGATCCAAGGGACAGGAGTCCCTCTGTGATCAGGCAGAGATGATGAATTCCCAGCAGGAATCCCTGTCCCATTCCTGAGGAGTGCCGGGGATGACGCTCCTGCCTCTGAGACACCCACGGAGTGGCCCTGGGGGTCAGAACCCCTGTCAGCAGTATTGATTCTGTCTTCCCAGGGCTTCTTTCACCCAGCAATGACCACAGCAGCTCTGTTCAGAAACTCACTCTCCCTTGGCCTTGTATACCTGCTCGTGGAGCCCCAGTGCCTCGCCCATCCCAAATATCAATGGCAAAAGCCACATCCAGGGCTTTGTGCCAGGCTGCTCTGTGTGTGGGTCAGTCCCTGGAGCAGCCCTGGCTGCCCCCAGAGCTCTCACTGCAGTAACACCGTGTTTGTTCTCTTTTCCAGCAGAATAAACCCACTGTGTCCGAGGCTGGCTGGAGAGCTGCTGCTCTCCAGTGCACTGTCACTCAGGCCTTTAGAAAGTCAAGGCAACCTGAACACAAAATCAGCATTTTAAACCACAATGTTTCACTCTGTAAAGAACCCAATGACTTGAAGGGTGTGAACTGCTCAGAATTTACTCTACGCTTTTGATTTAAAGCTATTTACCATCTTTGCCTTGCACTGGGTCAGAATTAAACTGAAATGTCAGTAAACAGAGCTGCTTGTTTGAGAGGAGACAATACATTACCTTTGTAATCTGCCCGGTTAAACCTGCTGAAAATAGCTATCAAATTGCTGCCCCAAATTATCAGGGACAAATATCCCCACTTTTAGTCACGCTTACATTTCTGCAGCCGTTGATGTGTTGCCAGTCCCCATTCTGACCTGCGGAAAACAGAGCTGTGGGTTCTGACCAGCTCTGGGATTCCCAGTTTTCCGAAGGGGTTGCTAAGGGAACAAATGGTCTGTGGTGTTTTACACCGCCCTGAACCCGACCAGGCTGTGACAGTGTCAGGATTTAACAGAAGTCCTGCTGGGAGTAAATATCACACCCCTTCTGAGAGCAGATGGGGCTTGAGCAGTGCCTCGGGCTGGGAAGGACCTAAACAATTTGCTTGGAGCAGATTTTAAGGTGTGGAGGGAGGGATTTATAACCCAAACTGCTTTATCGATATTCCCAAACAGGAGGACTAAGCAGGAAATTGCAAACAATGTCTCTGCAGATCACTGTTCTTGTGACAAAATATCCCTCCCCCATGGCTGCCATGTGTCCCTCAGGACCCATCCCAGCCCCCAGATTGGATCCTGGAATCATCCAAGGTCCACTCAGCTCCGAGTTCAGTGCAAAAAGTCTCCTCCAGCTCTGGTGTGGGATTTCCCAGGCTCCCTCCTGAGCCCAGGAGAATTCATTTCCACAGATGTACGCTCCTTAATGCCATTACAGCCCGGCCTGGGCGATCCCTCTGGGACAGGAGCCCATTTGTAAGGCAATATTATCCCTCTGCCATGCTTTTAATTCCGAGGTTGTTATTGATAATGACTTCCTCTCCCACATCTCTGCGAGGAAGGCAGAGCAGCAGGGGCTCAAAGCATATTCAGTGTCACTGTGTGACAAGGAAAGAGGCTTTGGACAAACCAGGAACTGCATTCCACGCTCAGATTAGGAGATTCCAGCCTCTAACAAATGTTTAGGCTGCAGAATAAGTCACTGTTACAAATCCTTGCCTTTGATAGTCTATTCCACCCACCCCTTCCTTTGCCGTGTCTCCACAGTGCTCTGCTGGGGAGGAACATTTCTCTGGAATTGCCAGGTGATTTCCACTCCCACAGCAAACATTCCAGCCTCAGTGGAATGTAATTTATCCATCACCTCACATCAGCTCTGTTTGGGAAATTCAGACACTGCTGATCACCCATTCAGCTGAATTACCTCTCTGGACAGCTGCCTTTCAGGAGCAAAGATTTGGGGTGCAGGAATTTCAAAGATTTTTCCTTTGCTGGTTGTTGGAGACTAATGAGCAAATCTGCAGGAGGGGATAGCATTAACCGTCAGCACGGGGCAGGATCTGTGAGACAGGGTGCTGACACCACTGAGGGCTTGTAACAAGCTGCAAACCCTGCTAATGATTCAGAGAGAACCTCATGGAGACAGGAAAAAAAAAACCCCAACCACCACCCAAAGGAAAACCCTGGACTCAGAACTAAAACCCTGAAATACCCAAGCAGAAAACTGTTTATAAAAGCTTTTTCTTTTTGCGTCTCTGACTTTGTTTGTCCATCTTTAGGCAGAAGTTCTCTCCTCAGAGCTGCCTGCAGCCCTTTCCCCCTGCAGCCCCTGATTGCATGGATGCATTCTGCCCACCTCAGGTTGGCAAACCCTGCCTGGAAGGGACCTGGGCATCTTGAACATGCTGGCTGTGCCACAAGTGCAACAGGAAGAGCTTCCAGCTCCTGCCCAAAGCTGGCACAGAGGGTTTCCTGCAAGTGGGAAATGTCCCATGATGCTGCCAGGCACAGCCCCAGCTCCAGGCAGGGCTCCTGCAGGAGATTCCTTTGGGAAGGAGCCGTGGGCCCTCCCTCCATGACCATCCCTGCCCTCTGACACCTCTCCACTCCTCACAAAGCCCAGACTCACCCTTTTCCACATTCACCACACCCAGCCAGAGCTTTTTCATCCTGTCACAATCACACCCCGAGGAGGGAGCTGGGAACGGCTGAGGATATCTCCCCATCTCCCATTACCCAGCTTTGTCTGAGCTGCTGAGCAGCTGCAGGGCTGCAAGAGTCACAAAAGCACTTTCTGTATTTTTCCTCTTTGAGCTCCTTCTGGGAATGTGTGTCCTGCACCACGTGCAAGTCATTGAGCTGCAGCACGTGCTGCTTTATGGGATCCAGGGAGGCTCGGGCACTTCAGAGCCCCCATTAAAATCCACACTACAGCAATACCTAAAATAGCACAGTTACAGCCAGTCTTTAATACAGAGGAGGAATGGGAAAGGATTTGCACCGTGAATTTTGATCACAGGAAACAGGACCACCAGAGGCCTCATGAGTTCCTTTAATCCGTGGCTTTTTTTCTCCCCTGGACCAGTTCAAAGTGATTATAGGCAGCTCCAGGACTAATCCCTCACCTGAATCCCAGACTTATAAAGGAGGATGAAACACAATAAACATGAGCGTGAAACACTACAAACAAGAGGGTGAAACCCCACAACAGGAGCTAAAGGCCCCACCTTTCACTGCTGGTTACCTCAGACACCCCACCTGGGTCAGGCACTACCCAAGGACAAACCCCACTCTGTTCCCAGCCCAGGTGACAGGAACAGTGAAATCCTAATGCCAACCTGCCCTTGATCATACCCCTTTCCTCCTCCAAACTGTGACTGATCATTGACAGATCCTTACCTGTGGCTTCCACCATTCCTTCCAGGATGACCACAATCTCAAACTCCTCCTTCTCCAGCTGGGTGCGGGACATCTCCCAGAAAGGGCTTTTTTCATTGATCTCGTGTGAGATGATGAGAGGGGACACTAGGAACAACCTGTCATCTCCAGTGTCAAATCCCACATTGATGTCCGTTTGGTTCAGGGGAATAAACTCTCCTTCTTTGGTCTGCTTGGATTTTATCAGTTTGGCTCTAATGGAGGCCTCGACAATGTGGGAATTGCGGAGGTCCCCGACGCGGAACATGAGGCAGAGCTTCTCATCCCTCATGGAGATGACGGCATTGTTGGAGAACATGAGGGTCTCCGCCCTCTTCTTTGGTTGGCTGATCTTGACGAACATGCACCCCACCATGAAGGCATTGACAATGGAGCCCAGGATGGCCTGGACCAGCAGCAGCACGATGCCCTCGGGACACTTCTCTGTGATGACCCTGTGGCCGTAGCCGATGGTGGTCTCGGTCTCGATGGAGAACAGGAAGGCCGACACGAATCCGCTGAGGTTTTCCACGCAGGGGATCCAGTTCTCATCTTCCAGGTGGTCCAGGTCTCCCCGGATGTAGGCGATGAGCCACCAGATGAAGCCAAAGAACAGCCAGGTGATGGTGTAGACCATGGTGAAGACCAGCAGGTTGAAGCGCCACTTGAGGTCCACCAGGGTGGTGAAGAGGTCGCTGAGGTACCGGTAGGTCTCCTGCACGTTGCCGTGGTGCACGTTGCACTTGCCACTCTTCTCCATGTAGCGCTGCCGTGGCTTCTTGCCCTCGGTGGAGATGAGCCGGGTCCTGTCCGTGGCGATGGGGACGTCATCCCGAGCCTGCTTGGGGATCTTCTTGGGCTCCCGGGATGTGACCCCGATGTCCATGTCCTGGTTCATGAAGATCCGGGAATCTCCGGCCATGGCTGGGCTGCACAACAAGGGAAGAGTTTCAGACAGAAGGAAAGGGACAAAAGCTGTTTTGTTTCACTGCCTGGACCATCAGGATGTGGCTTTTGGAGGTTTCAGCCCTTCTCCCACAGCACCAACTTGTTAGACACAGCCCTGCAGTGACCTGGAATTACAGACTGATTTATAACACACAGGCCCTTCACACACCAGCCACTGCTGGGATGATGGGCACACTGTGGCCCTGTGGAACAGTTAAGCCTTGGAACATGTTGGGTCTCTTTTTGCCCTTAGATTTTTTTAACACACCTAAAGTGCTTGAGAGCACAACTCAGAACAAAGTAAAGATACATCAACATCTTTTCAGGAGGGACTGGAGCTTTTTGATGCCTTAGGTTTTGGGTACATATCAAGAGAAACCTTAGAAATTAAGAGAAAACCCTGAGCACCACTGTCTGCCTAAATCTCACATGAGTCTAAATTATGCATGAAGGCTTCCCTTGCAGTCAGCAGAGAAAGGCATCTCCAGGGATCATTCAGATTTCAGGAGTGCTGAATCACCTTCTGGAAGTTCATTCGTGAGCCTTGGCTTCAAATGCAAAATAAACATTTAATTGAGCATCTTGAATCCCTCGTGTGAAGGGGTGATGAATCCAGGCTTGCTGTTAATGAGATCTGTCAGAGCTCACCCCTTTGCTCCAGCTGACATTAGACAAAATCACGGGACACTTTCAGGAATGCATCAGAGAGCCATTAAAAATGCCACTGTCGACATCCAGAGTTATGCTTACCAGGATACAAATAAATAACATGAGATGAAGGCTGCAGTGCTTTCTGCCAGTTATAATGTAACATCCTGTTTATCGAGATGATTAGATACTCCTTTAAAAAATGAGAGTCTTGACTCTGGATGCAGGGCACAGACAAAATCTCTGTCAAAGACTACCTAAGGAGCCTTAGGGATATCAAAGATAGAGCAGCAATATTTTCTATGGCGTTCATTCCCCGCATTGTCCTCTGCAAATCCTATTAAAACCTAACTAAATCTATTACTGCTCCCTCTATCTTTAATCTTCTTATGCGTCTGTGAATGAGAAAAGGTGTAGAGATACAATTAAGGGTATCTTGGGAGAGACAATTTTTAAGACCGAGCAAAGCAGCTTCATCTTTTCGGTATTAAAAAGCACAAAGGGTGGGCGGGAGGGAAGCAGAGGCAGGATGAATAAACGAAGCAACAAATTTCCACTTGCGTTTGGCTGCAGCCAAGTCTGGTTAACGGCAGAGAATTCCTCGTGGCCCTTGTCTGAGTGGCCATCAATCTCTGCTCCAACGAAGCAGCCGCAGCTTGTTGCTGGAACCAGCCCCGCTGGCTGCGCTCCGCAGGGAGAGCGACCATCTGTGCCCAGTGCTGCCCAGCGCCGCTCCCGCTGCCACAGCCCTGCCTGGCACTGCCGGGGGCACAGAGCCGGGGGCACAGAGCGGGGGTTTGTGCTGCTGGCATGGCAAATAGCGAGGGAGCGGCTGCTGCCCGCTCTGGGTGTGGGATGGATAATCCCGGGGCTGTGCGCTCCCTTCCTCCGGTGCAAACAGCCCGGATTTGGGCAGGGCAGTCACCCTCCTCTGCTTCTGCCCCTCCTGAGAGCTGGCTCCGGGTTTATTCACACTCATCTCAGCCATTTCTCTCTGCCTTCAGTGGAAGCCTCCCGACCCGCTGCTCTGGCTGTGGGCACTGTGGATGTGGTGCCTTTAAACGTGTGCAAAAGACTGCGAGATGCTGAAAAATGACAAGGGCACAGCTTGACCCACACCTCCCATGAAAGCAGAACAATCACACACCTTCTCCCCTATTCAGCAGAGAAAGAGGCCTCCCATCCACTGGGAATCAGGTAGTGAAGAACCTCCTCACTTCCTTCTTACAAATAATATTCCTGATGTATGTTTGCATTGATTGATTAATCTGAAATTACTTCGTTTGGACTAAAAAGCTTGTCATCAATCTAAGTGTAAAACCAGGCAAGTGTTGCATGTTTTCAGTTTTTAAAGACTTGTTTTAAAGGTGACTTTGTTATAAAAGTAAATTTGAAGCTTTCACTGGTGCTATGGGAGAAGGAACAATCGATTTCCAGACAACAGTCTAGAGTGGAAGGTTTCGTGTTCTAGATTCACACCAAAGAGACCAAAAGGGTCTTAAAACTTATTACAAGGAACAGAATAGAGTAAAAGCAACCAAAAATCCTAAATCCTTGGAAATATCACTCTGGTGGAGCAGGTTTCAGGAACTGCCCATTAATGAACGTACAGGGGAACATTTTTAACCAAAGCACTCACAGGGCTGGCAACATCTCCAACAACAGCTCAGCTGAAGCATCTCTGCAAACCTTCAGGAATACCTCACAGGTGATCCAGTAAAGCAGAAAAATTCCTGCTGGATAAGAACTTTACTGATAGCTTCAGTGGCATTACCATTCCTCCTAATAAATAATCATTTACTCTCCCATTGTAGTGTGAGCACAACCTCGGTCTGTGGTTATTGAAAATAATTCAGCAGATGAATTTTTGCTCCAGTCCTTAAACAGAATGCTCCTGGCTGAGCACAGCTTTGGATGGCTGCACACCAGGCAGATTTCTGCTCCAAATGATTCCAGGGCTTTCTAATTCTGAGCAAATCACTGCTTTTCCTTCTGCCTTAATTCCCCAGCAGTAAAATTTGTGATCTGGATATGAATGGTCTGTGAGATCCCAAGCACGAGGATCTTCTAGGAAATTTGCTGTCATTCCTTTGTGATTTTAACTACCCTGGGAAAGTTTACCCAAATGACCCAAAGATACCCTGAAAGGAGCAGTGGAGCTGTGCAAGAATCTGGTTAACCCTTCACTGTGTGAGGCACAGCCACTGCTGCCCGGTGTAAACATCCCAAGCATGGGAAATGTCCATCATCCCCCGAGATTTCAGCTGCAGTCTGTAAATCCCTGCTCCCTCCAGCTCAGAGAGCCACCAGCTGAGATTGCCTCTTACAGTCACAGGCAGTGTCCTGTTTCTTTGGCATTTCCCATCTTTGGTTAAACGAGGCCAGGATAATAAAAATGTCACTTCTGTCCAGAGCTGCCTTCCTTTAGGACAGGCTGCTGTGCGCGGAGCTGTGAGTCAGCGCGTTATCAGCCTTGCAGAGAGGTTTTTATCAGCCCTGCTGTTGTTCAGCTCTGCCCAGATGACACACTCGGGGCAGGCAGTGACATTTAGGGGCTGGGATTTGCTGCACAGGAGCCAGGCTGGGGTTGGGTGAGAATCTCCAGGAGGCAGTGTTTGGCAGAGCAGCTCCAGCCCCTCCTGGCAGAGCTGATGTGATCCTGGCAGCCCCAGCAATTTGTCAGAGACATCACAGAAGGTAAAACTATAAAAGACTTGAAGAAACTTCTTACCCTGCTGACCAGGGCTTTTTTTTCCTTTTCAACCATTGCTGATCTGGCTGCAGCAAACACACAGGTTTCCATGCGGATGGATTTGATGTTGGAAAGGACTAAACTGGCAGGCAGGTGGAGTTTGAAGACTTGAATTTGTCATCAAGTTTGTGTAAAAGCAGACTTCTTTTGGTTTCTTTTAAACCTGCTGTCAGTGTTTTCTCACATTAGGAGAATAATTGAGCAACTGTTCTTTAGCAAACCTCCTACACCTTCCCAAAAGGGTATTTTTTTACTTAACCCTGTTATCTTTTTTTTGAGACAATGGGTCCTGTACTGCTCAACAAGCAACCAATAACACTAAACAGAGATAACTCAAAAACCTGACCTGGCTCTTTTGCAACCACATAAACCAGGTTACTGGGCCCAGCTTCCTCTGGGCCACATATTTCTGCTTCAGGATACAGTGCTGCAAGAGAATGAAATTCTTAATTGTCAGACAGGAGCACCGTGGGCAAGCTGGTGCAGGAATAAAGGAAATTAAAGCAGCACCAACCAAAGAGAATAAAAGCATTGGCTGCTGATGGGAATGTAGAGTAAAGAGGAACCTTAGAGGATGGCCTTTGACAATCTGAAAACAAATGGCTTTAGATGGACTCTGACTTAGGTGGGGCTTTGATTTCCCTGGGAAAGGCACCTCCCTGCTCTTCTTCACTGCCTGTGTGTGAGTGGGACTGAACAGCCTCAGAGTGCCTTTCCACACATCCCTGTGGGTGCAGGGGGATTCGGGGCAAATCATGGAATATTCCATCTCTCTGTATAAACAGAGGTTTGGCATTTTGGTGGCTGTCTCTTTGGGAAGTGCCTGAGGATCCACAGGTGGAGGGAAGGCTGCACAAGAGTTGTGCTCCTCAAAAAAAGATCCAGGGAAAAAGATTCAAGGATTTTGCTCAAGAAGGGAGACCTGGGGCACTTCCTGAGCAAATGTGATTCATGAGCTCCCTGATCCCAGTCAGTGCCTCTCCAAGTGTCACCTCACTCAGCACTGAGGGGGGAAGGTGCCTCTCATCTCCTCTGTGGGTTTTTGGTAAATCTCAGCACTGCTTTCTGCTTTCCTGATGTGAAACCCTCAGGATGTGACAGCAGATTCCTGTGGGGCTGGAGGAGACCTCACCCTGCCAGCCGGGCACAGAGATGGGTGGCTGCTGGTTCCCCTAAAGGGGCAGAGTGGCTCTGTGTCCATCACAGAGCTGGGCTGTGGCAGCTCCTGTGTGCTCAGAGTCCCCTTGGCTCACAAATACCCCAACAGAAGGTGCTCCGTCTGTCCAAAGAAAATCTCTGTGCCCAGGGAGCCAATCTGACCCACAGAAGGGTTTATGGGCATTTGCACTTCCCTTGTCCCTTCCAGTCCATCCTTCCCCTCTGACACCCCAGAGCTTCACCACTGTCAGTGGTGAGGGGGGAACATCCCCACCCAGAGGACTCAAGTGTTTCACAGCACTCAGCACAGGCACCTGTGCTGTGAAATTCAATTTATGCATTTTTTAAGATCCCTGGACCAAGGAAGAGCTCTATTTGCCATATTTCAGGATAGAGGAGTCACTCATAAAGAGTTTAGTTCTTCTACACTCAACTGTGAGTGTGTGGCAGGGCAGGAATTAAATTTAGCAGTTCCAAAATCCTAAATGAGCTCCTGGAATTGCTGCAGGATCCTTTCCTCCTTTCCTGCTCCAGCAGCAGGGAATGCAGTCCCTGTCTGCTTCAGGTGTGTCTGAAGATCACTCTGCAAAGCCTCCCCATCGGATGAATAACCCAGCAAGATCATTTCCATAGCCAGCCAAGGCACTTTCTGTTCTCTCAAACAGCTACAGGTTTCAAATACAATTTTTTCCCTCGGCTGTGGACTGAAGGATAAAACCCCCCCACACATAACACAAATTCACAGCTGCATTAAATATAATGACTTCAGACCTGTACAGTAAAGAGTGGAGAAACTAAACTGCAGTGAGGAGAGAGACAGGGTGGGGTATTTTTACAGAAAAAAAAAAAAAAAGATGAAAAGTAGAAAATGCCTTTTGAGGCATTATACAGGCTTCAACAATTTGTTAGAGCACAAGGAGAATATGGAGTTCCTGCAAGATGAGGAGTCTCTCCCACCTGCATAGTTCCACTGCACGGGGTGGATGGGAGGATTTCATCCCTGTAACTCCCAGGCAATTCTCTTGAACTTCATTGCATCAAAGACCTTGAGCATGACAAGTCCTTGTGCAAAGGATGCAGTCCCAACATTGTGCACTTAGGTGTTTTCCTTGATTTGGAGCAGTCAAATGATATTTTCTGTACCAACAACAAATGAAGCCTGGCCATAAATCAATTTGATCCTTCAACCTCCCAGGAAGTGTCAGTGCCTGAGGTGTTCTGCAGCCTCTCTGTCCCTGGCCTCTCACCCCAACTCTATTTTTAGGGACACTTTATGGTGTCATCGACAGTCTGGCCATTGTCTTTCAGCCAACACAGCTGAACAAAGACAGGGACATCTTTGTCCTGATCAGACACTCCTGTTCCTCCTGCTCCTCCTGCTCCTGGCTGTTTATACTGAACAGCAAACCCTGAATGCTGGGAAAGCAGAGTCTCAGTTCCAGGAGAAAATCCTGCCCTAGGAGCACCAATGTTCCCATTCTCCATTGTTTGGGAATTCACCATCACAACAGCAGAGAAACACTCTGTAATCTGCAGCTGCTTTAAAAAATACAATAAAATTGTTGAACCTCTCCACACTTGTGCAGTACCTTGCATGAAAGGAATTCACAGATGGACGGACCAAACACAGGCTCTTTTTGCCCCAAGGCTTCCAGCAGTGCTGGAGCCCATTGCAGAAGGGGGACAGGAGTCACCGAGGGACAAACCACGCTCATACCAAACTGTTGGGCAAGGGCCAAAGCTCACCCCAATTGTCCAAGTGCCTCTCCTGACCTCAAACAAATAGAAAGTGGGTGACTCAAATAGAGAGGTCTGGAGACTTGCCTTGGAATATGACTCCAAAGCTCTGATTGCCTTTTTTTTTTTTTTTATGCCAAATAATTGGGCTGGAACTTTCCAGAGATGGAGAATTTTCTGCCATGGGAATCAGAAATGATCCTGATCATTTATCTCCAGCTGAGTAGGAACAGTGGGGCAAAGAACTGAACCCCAGAGGTGAAATAACCCCCAGCACAAGCACTGCCCCCACACTCCCCACCTTCTCTGGCACATCCTGGTTGCTTGGGCTGCTCAGAGAGCCTGGCTTCCCCCGAGACCCTCTTCCACAAATCCAAGGTTTACCAAAAGGAAAAGGAGCTGCTGGATGACAGAATCTCCAAAAGCCACAGGTAAGTTTTTGGGGCAAGGCCAGTTCCTGCCAGTTCTCAACTGGTTCCTGAAACTCCCTGCTCAAACCCGAGGGAGAGATGTTGTGTGAAAGTTAACCTGGTGCTCCCAGCCACCGTGTGCTGCCACAGAGAGAACCCCAGGCGCCCTTCTGAGTGATGCAACAGGACACTGGTGAAAAAATCAGTCAAGCTGTTACCCCCCAGGGCATAACCCCCGAGGAATCCCCAGTGCATTGCATTCCCTGGCCCCTCCGAGGGCTGGACACGCCACTGCCTGGTCTGGAGCCTGCACTGCCGGGGCTCTGTAACTCCGAGCTGACTGGCAAGTATGATAATTAGGAAAGAATTTAATCTTGGAGTCCAGATAAGGATTATGGAGTCACGCCACACAATTCAGGGCTGCTCGCCGATCAGTCTCCTGGCGCCCTTTGCATTCCAGAGAGCTCCACTAATCCTGTATCTGAGCAGTTCCTATTTTTTAATGTCTTTTCCTGCATCACACCTTTAGATCCGACTGTGCTTTTGCCCAAGATCAGCATCCAATCCCTGGCTTCCCAAAGAGTTCCCTGGCAGCTGTGAATTAGGCAGGAGCATGTTCATAGCTCGCACCCCGGGAGCTTTGGGCACAGGAGCCTGGCATCCTGCTGGCCCAGCAGCTCCGCGTTTGTCCTGCTGTCTGCTGGGCTCCTGGTCCTTTGCAGCCAGAGAACACCAGGAGTAACCTGGAATAACAAAGGAATCGGTAACTTACTTGCTACGAGCGGCTCCGCATCAGCGTCGCGCCTGAGCTCCTGGGGGCAGCTGGCCGGGGGCAGGGCCGGGGCTGAGCGCTGCTGCGGGACCAGCGGCCGGTCCATGCCATCACCAGGGAGCCGGGATCGTCCTCGGATCCCCGGGCTGCCCCCCGCCTCCTTCCCGCTGCCTGTTGGCGGCAAACATTGATGTGGCACTGAGGATGCCCACGCCCCTGTCCCCGGGTATCCCTGATTTCCCCGCTCCGCTCCAAGCCCTCACCCTCCGCCGCCGCGGGGCCACTTTTGCCTCTCTTTTCGCCCGCCTTTCCCCGCTCCCAGTTCCGAGGGATCCGTGGTGGTCCCGAGCTTTTGAAGGGCTGGGGCAGAGGGAGGGCGCGGAGGCTGCGTGTGACGGCGCCTTATCTGTTCTCAATGAGCGCAGGCACGGGGGGGCGAGGGAGGGGTTTGGGCGCTGCCGGGCGGGGAGGGATGGATGGAGGGATGGAGGGAGGGTGGGCAGGCAGGGGGAGAGGCGAATCCCTTCTCGGGAGCTCGGGATGGCAGGAGCGCTGAGCTCGGGAAAGACCTCCGAGCTCCCCGGGCGCGACCGGAGCGGCTCCCCCGGCACCGAGCGCTCCTCGCTCCTCCCGGGATCGCCTTTCCTGGGCTGGCGTTCTTCGGGGGGTGGGAGCGGTGCTTTTGGTTCAAAATCACACAAACAGAAAGCGGGTCCTAAAAACCAGGAGGAAGGGACAGCGCATTTCACACGTGTGAAAATCGTCACCGGCGCCGTGGAAACTGTGTCGGGCTGGACCGGGGAATGTGGGAAATGGGGAAAAGGGGGCAGAGCGTGACTCCCCTGGCGTGTTTCCCTTGCCTGTCACCCATCAAGCTCCTGCCTGGTGTTTGCTGACGGAGTTGTGGGCTTTGCCTGGGATCCAGCCAGTCCCCGGCAGTGCTCTCAAAACGCTTCAGTGCTTGGCCGTATTCTTTTTCTTTTCTCTTCTTTTTCTTTTTTTTTTTTTTTTCTTTTTTTTTTTTTTTTTTTTTTTTTTTTTTTTTTTCCCTTTGTCACTGATAATACCACACTGTCTCCCCAGCTTAGTGAAATATTTCCTTTTCTGAAAAGCAAATGTCAGGCCAGCTGCGTATTGGAGACAGATCTTCCAGCCGACCGCAGGTTACCCTCAGGCTTTGTTGCCCTATTCCCGCAGCCCTGTCCCCCTGTCCTCCCTAATTCCCTGTTCCAGGAGCACACACATTACAGCCCATCAGAAAGGCTTTCACAGAAGATTTGTCTGGTCAGGGAGAGAGAACTTACCCAGACCAAAGCACTGTGCAGGAATGTGCGGTATGCTGGAATCTGCAAGCTATTTTTTGTTCTGCTTTGAATGATTTTCAATTTTTACTTTTTTAAAAGTTACACTATCACTAATGAAATATATCAGCATTGGAATGCTATTTTTATTTTCCTATATTTCCATTTTGCAATCTATTATTTGCATTCTTTTTTGGGGGTTTTTTTGGTGGTGTTTTTTTTTTTTTTTGTTTTTTTTTTTTTTTGTTTTTTTTTTTTTTGAATAAGGAGAAAATGGAACTAATGGAACTTCATGTAGATCAGAGAACTTGATTCTTAACCAGCTTAAATCTAGGCTACATAACACTTTATTATGGAGACTAGGCTGGAAAAAATCAAAGACAGACATGCCGAAGAAAGGGAAAGAACCACAGGTTTGAATTTTATTAATAGTCAAATTGCCCAGGGATTGGGAGAATAAAGCCCATCTCTGTACACACACTCCTTTTATCAGTGCTCTTGTTCTCTGCTCTGATGTGGATGTTGGGTCTGTCCAGGTGGGAGAGGAATCTGGAGCCAGATCAAGGATTTCGGCCTTTAAAAATCAGTTTTGCAGGCGTAGTTTTGCTGTTGCAGTTGTTAGATCATATTTTTCCGGTTGTTAAATCATATTTTGCTGTTGCAGTTGTTAGTTCGTGTTTGCCACTCGAGCGCAGCGTGGGCAGTGAGCTCAGCTCAGCCAGCCTGGCTCCTGTTGCAGCAGGATTTGCTCAGGGCAGCCCAGCAAGGCTGCACCAGCTCAGGGCTGAATTCCAATCAGCACTGAAACCACTCGCAATGAAAGCAAAGGCCGAGGTAATGAACTGTTGATCAAATCCTGGGAAATTCCATCAGATCTTCTGCCTGCTCATAAATGCCAGGAAAGACTTTACAGCAGAATTAATTTCACCTTTTAGAGGTATGTCTGTGATAACCTTATAAAAGTGCTGTTTGGGGAGTACAGTCACAGTTTGGGTGTTTTTAATCAGCATTCAAATGTACTTTAAAAGCACTGAGCAGTAAATTCATCCTGTGGGGAGCCAGCCCCCCCAATCACGGTGTTGTCTTTCAGAGCAGCTCCCCAGACGCTGCTTCCCCAGCACTAAGGACAGTGCCACCTTCACAATGGCATCAGCCCTGCTTCCTCCTCCATCTCATCTCATCTCTGTTAATAAGATTTGGAATGAATTTTTGTGCTGGGAAATGTGGAAGGAGTCTTTGTGCTGCCCTGGAGGAGCAGGGTCTGGGCAAGGCTGGTGTGCCATGGTCAGGGCTGGGGGAGCCCTTCCCTCCCGTACCCCACACCCCATTCCCCGTGTCTGCTCTGGGGTGGGGTCCCGGGGTGCAGGATGGGCTCTGCTGGGATGGGTGGGCTTTGCCCAGCCCTACACGGCTTCCGTGGCACGAGTGGCTCTGAGCTTCGTGCTGTGTCACCGACACCGACACCTTCCCCGGCTCGGGCACATTCCCGGGGCTCCCGACAGTGAATTCCGATCTGCCGACAGCGGAATTCTGACAGGCACTGCCATCTGCCGGCACCGCGGCCATCCCTCCAAACCAGCCCCAAAACCACCACACGAGCGGGGTGAAGCCAGAGGTTAAACGGGGGCTGGATTTTCACAGCCCCTCCCCTCCACCTCTGAGGCTGCAGAAATCCCACTTTACCCAATATCCCACGTTTTCTTCAGCTGGGAAAAGAGGTTTCTCCCCTAAGGCCGTTTGCTCATGGGCAGATGGGTGATCCCAAGCCTTCCCCACACTGTGGGATCACACAGCCCAGCCCAGCCCTCTGTCCCGCGGTCAGCTCGGAGCCAAGGGGGATCCCTGTCCCCCTGATCTGCCCAGCACACACTGGGAGTGCCTTTCTGTGCCTGCCACAGGGGCCGAGGCACCAAACACCTCACCAAGCACAAGCAGACCTCTTGAGAGGCACCACTTCAATCAGCACGGAAGGCCTTTCAGGAGCGTTTCTTTAATCAGCAGCACCTAAAGCCCGGTCCCTGTGAGTCCCTGTGAGTCTCTGCGAGTCCTTTCAAGTCCCTGCTTCTGCTCCCTCATCCCTACACCACAAACTCGCCTTTGTTTCAGGCTTTATTTCAACAGACATCTCCCAATTTGTGCTGATTAAAGACCAGTCAGACCCAAGAGCTGTTTTTCAGCTGCAAAGCAACTCCAGTGACATCCCTGTGCCCCTGCTGAGGTGCTGAAAAAGTTGTCAATGGCCTCACAGGTTTGAAATATGTTCCAGACCTGCAGGGATCAGCGGGCTGCAGAAGGGCTGATTTAACACCAAATGGCAGCATAGTTCGGGTATTTGTGAGCTGGGATGGAAACGTGGAAATGCAGAGGGATTGATTTTCTGCTCAGGATGGGATTCACCTCAGGCAGTGGCATTCAGATCCCGGTCTGAACAGCCCTGCTCCTTCCTTTGCAGCTGATGCAGAGAGACAGGCAGGAGCAGGAGGCAGCCAAATCAGCCCCTTGTGCTGGAATGGGATGGATGATCCAATTCAGCAACGCCGAGGTACAGATTTCACATCAGTACAACATCTTGCTTTTCCTGGGGGTGCTCACCAGCTCTAACAGCTGCACTGTTCAGAGGACATCCAGGGCTATTTACAGGGGTGATTTATGGCAGCTGTGGGATGCTCAGCTCCTGCAACTGCAAGCAGAACAAGAAGATGTGGAAGAACTAGTTCTAATCTCATTTTGGTATAACTGAATTGCTCTCTGAGGACATATGAAAACCCTATATCAACACCTTATTTGAAATGGACAGTTTGGATTTTTGCAGGTTCCTGTAGAACGCAGCAGGGCAGCCCCATTTTTGAGCTGTGATGGATCAAATGGGGAGTTACCACATTTCCCTGAGGTTTCACGGTGCCCGCTGAGCCCAGCCTGGCCCTGGCACTCGTCACCAAAGGGACAGTGAGCCCCGGTGACAGGGAGTACCTGCTCTGCAGTCACAGCAGCCTGTGGCTTGGAGAGGAGAGGGAGCAGCGGTGCCTGCAGGGAGCGTTTTAATTTGTTGTGCAATTTGATCTCTGCAATGAGAGATGTCTCTTCCCGTTTGTCAGCCACGGCACGGCCACTTCATAGAAGGGAACAGAGTTGGGAGAGCCGGTGCTGGAACAGCTCCCGAGGTTGCTCACCCACCTCCTCCCTGCGCTGAGCCTCGGACACTCCTGACGTGACACTCACCCACTCTGTCTCGACTTTCTTTTGTGTTTCGGGGCTTATCCAGCCCCCAAAATCAAAATGCAACCGGGGAAGCACGCACAGAGGCAGGCGAGGAGAAGTTTCCTGCGTGAACTCCCCCGCTCTGCTCGGCGCTGTGGAGGAGTGAGCCTGGCTGTGCTTTGATGTGCTAATGAGGATCCCACCCGAACGGGCACTGAGCGATGCGCTCCTCTCCGGGCTGGGGCCGGGCATTGCTCCCCCAGCCCGCACATCCCCAGCCCTTGGATCTTCTATCTCCGGGATTGCCCGCCAGTGAGTTAGTCCGGCTCGGAGCGAGCTGCTGGGGTAATTAACACTAATTAAGCTCTTGTTTTGCAGGTGCTGCAGGGCACCCAGAGACCGAACTTGCACGGCAGCTGCAGGGCGAGGAATCGCTGGGAGGGGCTCGGTGTGAGCTGGGACATGTGTGACACCTCCTTAGTGACACCTCCAGAGCCTGGCTTTCTCCTGCCTGCGAGCTCAGGAGCCACAGACACTCACCAGGCAGAGCACGCTGTGATGGTGGCAAATTTAGGAAGACAATTTCCTTGTTAGGCTGTCAGAATCCAAAAGGTTTCTGACAAAAGCAAACGCCTCTGTTCTTTCAGGTTGGAATCCAGATGAATTAACTTCCCTCCCAAAACACAACGGCACTGCCGGGAGCCCCCAGCTCCTCCTGCCTGAACTGGGACAAAAATCCCAAAATTCTGCCCAAAATCCCAATGTTTCAATATTCTCAAATATCCCAAAATCCCTGAATTTCCCCAAAATTCCCGAATTTTCACCTTTTTGTGGTGTCTTTGTCCCCAAAATCATCACATCCCCGAGCCTCAAACGTGCCTGGAGACCCAAAATCGGCAAAATTCACCCCAAAAATCAGCCCAAAATGGAACAAAAATGGATGGAAAAAAAATATCAGAAAAATTGGTAAAAAAATGGCTTTGAAATCAATGAAAATCGACCTCCAGCTTGGGGCTTTCCCAGCAGAGGCAGGAGAGAGACAGGAGGCAGAGGGAGCAATTCCTTCATTTCCTGTGAGGAATCTTCCAGGGGATTCATTTGATTCTGACAGATCCCACAAATGTCTCTGCATGAGAGGGTCCTACACTGAATGTCACCTTTGGAGACCAGAAACAGCTCAAGCCAAGTCCTGTGTGCTCCCTTCCAGGCCAGGATTGTGTCCCCCTGGATTGTGAGAACCAAGGATCCCTAAGAATGGATCAGGGGAGCCAAGGAATCCTTGAACATGGATCAGGGGAATCAGGAAATCCCTGAACATGGATCAGGGGAACCAAGGAATCCCTGAACATGGAGTAGGGGAACCAAGGAATCCTGAACATGGATCAGGGGAACCAGAGAATCCCTGAACATGGAGTAGGGGAACCAAGGGATCCCTGAACATGGAGTAGCGGAAACAAGGAATCCCTGGGCATGGATCAGGGGAACCAAAGAATCCCTGGACATGGATCAGGGGAACCAAGGATCCCTAAACACAGATCAGGGCACCATAACCAGCCTCTTGCAGCACATTCTGTGCTCAATGATTACACATCCAGAGCAGCAAGCCCAGCCCATGGAGCAGGGAGAGGCTCGGGTTTGTTTCAGTGATGGGTTTTGTTACCCTTTGCAATCATTCTCAGGAGTTAAAAGCAGCTTGGCCCTTGCAGATGGGATCAGCCAGCCCTGCTCCCAGTTCAGCCTTGCCCTGGGATCCCTGAGGTGGCAGAAGGGGTGGCAGGGTCCCCTCAAGAACCCAGATGTGCATTCCTGCTGCCACAACAGGAGCACGGAGTGGCTGCTGCCTCACCTGGCCCAGCATCCCTGGCTGTGCTCTCTCCCCCTGCACGGGCTGGAAATGCTCTACAGGGAAATTTCCTTCCTCCTCACAATTCCAGCCCTTGGGCTGGCCACTGCATCTCCTCTGCAATTAAGTTTTATCCTTTTCCACATAATACACCTTCAAGCCAATTTCTGAGATGCATCGACACATTCAAGGGAGTGTTAAAGAGTGAAACCAATCATCCCATTTGTCCCCAAAGTGTCTGTGTCCAGTGAGGAATCTGCATGCACTGCCTGATTCCAAACCTGTCACCGTAACCATTGCTGCTCCTTACAGAATCCCAGAAACACTTACGCAACTTGGATTTCCACATCGTTTACTAAAATTAGCAGGATTTTCAGCAGTTTTTCAGTCATTCGGGAGCTCAAGAGAACCATTTCTAGAATTTCATTTGCAGGCCTTGCAGCAGCATTCAATATTTATAAGGAATTCCCTGTCTTGGTAGCAACGACTGACAGTTACGAAAAATAAGTACATTATAAAATGCATTAATATTTTAAGTCTGCCTGAGACTGCTGGAGGAGGATATTGCCAGCTTTTGCCTGACTGGCTGGTATTTAGTTCACACAAGGAACTGACAAAGGGAGACGTAACTGCGAGGGAAAGGAGAGGGTGAATAAGAAACTGCGAGAGCTACAGTTAAAGATTTGTCTATGTTTACACAATAAATCAGCAGCAGAATCAGAAAAAGAACCATTTTTCCCCTGTTTTTGTTCCAATTGCTCGTTCAGAGCTGTTATGCACTCAGATATTGCTTTTAAGTCCTGAATAAAACCCTTCTTCATCCCCCGAATAAAAGGCTGAGGTTGTGCTGAATCCAGGTTTTGCCACAAAAATGCTAATAACTCACATTTAATGATGCAGTGGAGAGAAAAGACAACTCCTGATCTGGCTGTGATAAAGTGCTTTTCCCTGAGCCCTCCTGCACGCTGGGTGCAGGCAGGGCTGGCCACGAGCCAGGGCTGTTTACAGTGCCAGCGTGGCTGTCCCACACTCCTGAGCATCTGCACATTTTGTTCCTGGCATATTTGTCTCTGTGGAGCCCGCTGACCTTGAAACTCTCATCAGAGGGAGAAAAATAAAAAAAAAATCAGCAGCCAGGAGCTACCACCCTCCATATATTCCAGTTATTATCAGAATATTTTTCCTCTGTTCAGTTTGCACAGAAATGACATTCAATAACACCAAAAATGTTCCCTCTGTCCCGAGAGAGGCATGTTCACAGTGAAACCAGAGGAAATTAAAGACCTCTCCAGCAATCCCCCGGCACAGGTTCATAAATAAAAAACTGCAGCAGTGACTGGCTGGAGCTCTGAGGACAGAATGTGCCAAAGCTCTGGGGTGTCCCCGTGGTGCCTGCCCCCAATTCCTGGTCTGCAGGGGCTGTGAGGATCTGTTCCCTCATTGCTCCCCCAGGGCAGGGAGGATGGAGGGACTGAGGGCTGTGACAGCAGGGCCTGGCTGCCCTCTCCAAACACACCTTGCTGGGAAAAGTGGGATCTGTGGGGTCTGAATTCCTTGGGAACAGGAGGGATGCAGGCACCTGCTGGCCAGGCCTGAGAGCCCCTGCCCCTCTCCAGTTGGGACAGCGGCTGCTCCTCCTGGAGCTCCAGCTGCAGAATGGCTTTTCACAGAATCACAGAATGTCCTGGGCTGGAAGGGCCCACAGGATCATCAATCCCACCCTGGCCCTGCCCAGACCCCCCAACAATCCCCCCCTGTGCATCCCTGGCAGCGCTGTCCAACGCTCCTGGAGCTCTGGCAGCCTCGGGGCCGGGACCATTCCCTGGGGAGCCTGGGCAGTGCCAGCACTTCATGGGGAAACTTCTCTCGAAGTGTTTCCAGTCCTCCCGAGGGGTAATCAGATGAGTTTTGCTCTGCCCTGTGTGAACCTTGATGCAGCTCAGAGCCAGAGACTTTTCAGACACTCCTGAAATGAGATTGTGCTGCTGGGGGACAGCCTGGGTCCTCTCCAGCCCTCCTGGGACACTGCAGGACTCAGTGGCACTGGAGGGCACCCTCCCATGTGCCACTGTGCAGCAACACCTCTCTACAATCACAGCAGAACTCCTGCACTCACCCCTCAGCCCCTGAGCAGAACTTTCCCTTCCACCTGCATCTGCCTGGGGCTTCTTCCTGTGCCACTCCATGCACCAACTCCAAATTTTCCTGCTGCTTAGTGCTAAAATTGTATGAGAAAAGATGCTGCGCCCAGATGGATGAAATTTACTTTACTTTGTGGTTAGTCATGAATTTCATCCTCTGTTTGATGTATCTGAGCCCAAGATGAAGGAGATCAGTGTAATCTCAGCTTTATAAAACCTTCTCAGCATGGAGCACAGCCACAGCCATAACTCAGCCAGCTCCAGGGTCCCTCTGCTCTGGTGCAGGAGCAGACACGAGGAATTATTGACTGGATTCCCCAGGACGTGCCAGTGTAAATGAGGCATAACACCAGAATTGTAGACATGTCAAAAAGCATAAAAATAAGCTTTCCCAGGAAATATGATGCCATATGGACGTGGTCTTTGTTCTGGTGAGGCTTCTCGCAGCTCCCCAGGCGTTTCCATGTCAGAATGTTTCCGAGCAGGAGCGCTGGGTTATGTCAGCTCAGCACAGAAATTGCCTTGGGCTGCAGTGTTTCCACGCTGACAAAACCACTGGAACTTGTGGATTCTGCCCTGTCCTGTTGGTGGAGAATTGATTGGCTGGTGCTGAGAGCCTGTACACACCTTTTCACCCAGTAAAGGCCCTGAGAGAAAGGTTCTGGTCATTGCTTTGGGTGATTTATCCAAAGCTTGTCCAGCACTCTGAGCCAAGGCCGAGGAAATTCCCTGCTGGGCCTGCACCAGACGCTGTTCTCATCTGAGCTGGGTTAAATCAGAGATAAAACTGGTAAAGTTGACATCCAGGGAGTGCTACCACAACACCAGCCCTGTGTGAGCTGCCCTGTGCCCACCCCGTCCCCAGGACATCAGCAGGACAGCCACAACTGCATGGGAAGCTCAGCCCCTCTGAGCCCACCCTTTGCTGTGCAAAAGGCTTTTGCCATCCAAGAAAAGGTCGAGTGGTTGTTTTAATTGGCAGCACCGGCCCTGTTTTAGGAGCAAGATGGAGTTTTGAGGGGTTCAGGCAGGTGTGGCATGAAAACGCTGAAACATTTCCTGCCCAAAGCTTCCCCTTCCCCCTGCTCTGTCCACCTTTATTTCACGTTTTCCAGTTTTCCCACCACAGCCAGCCAGCGTTGCCTGCAGCAGTCCCTGCAGAGCCCAGCAGAGGGGACTGGGTCACCACACTGGTTTTGCCTCCCCTTCCAGGCTCGGGGTAAAGCCACACATCCCTAGGACATTATTTAACCCCTCACCCTGCTTGCAAGGACAGGTTGAGCATTTTTTTTTTTTTATTAACAAGCAGCAAGTTTTAGTTGGCTAACGGTGCACGCACTAGGAAGCCAGATGATCTTTAAGGTCCTTTCCAACCCAAAGCATTCCATGATTCTAAGCAGGAGGGAGGGGGGCCAAGCCGAAGGTTCTTTTTTTATTCCGGAATTGGAAAATTTTCTCCTTCTTTACTCTTAGGAGGGAATCTGCGTCACATATATATTCCTGTAGGGCGGTTTCACATCAGGAAAGCAGAAAGCGGGTCTATTGTCCATGTTTGATGGTGCTACAGATGGCCAGAGATAGTCGACTCTTTTTACGCGAGAAAATTCTCTACTGCCTGCAGTTGGTACCCAGGCACAGATGTGCTGATTTGAAGTTCTTTACCCATATCTGAGACCTAGATAAAAGTTACAGCTTTACAAATACAGTGCAGGACAAAGATGTTTTGGCACATCTGCCATTTACAAGAAAGGTTGTGCAGAGTCAAGTTTGCAGCTGCAGTGTGAGTGATGGAGACCTCGCAAAAACCTTGGTACAAGAGCTGGAGGGTCCTCCTGCCTGAGCACAAATCAAATTCCGCTTTAGAAAGAGTCTCTGTGGAATACAAATTTTGTGGAGGGGAAACTTCGGCTCCAAGACACCTCCGGGTGTGGGCACACGGTAAGAGGAAGGGCAGAGGAGTGTCTCATCTCCCCAGCCTGGCAGGGTTTTGTCAGCTCGAGAGAGAGAAGGAGCCAGCCTGACTCAGAGCTGGCTGAGTTCCTGCTTCTTGCAGCAGGAAGGCAGAGGCTCCGGAGCCGGCAGAGCTCTGTGACACCCGGAGAGGGCAGAGCTCTGTGACACCCGGAGCCGGCAGGCTCTGTGTACCCGGAGAGGGCAGAGCTCTGTGACACCCGGAGAGGGCAGAGCTCTGTGGTACCCGGAGAGGGCAGAGCTCTGTGGTACCCGGAGAGGGCAGAGCTCTGTGACACCCGGAGAGGGCAGAGCTCTGTGACACCCGGAGCCGGCAGAGCTCTGTGAGCACCCGAGAATTGAGGGGCAAGCTCTGTGACACCCGAGAGAGGGCAGAAGCTCTGTGACACCCGGAATTGAGGAGGCCAGAGACTCACCATTGTGTACCCCCGGGGAGCGGTGCCTCCGAGCTCCTAGTAAGACTGACCCCCGAGCCCGGCAGAAGCCTCTCTGCCCCCCCGGCCCCCCCAGGTTTTCTGATGGGTCTCAGAGTCTTCTCGTTGACACCGGAGCGGCAGGCTTGTGACACCCGGGAGAGGCAGAGGTCTGTCCTGTTACCTGACGCGGCAGCAGTTCTCTGTGAGCACCCGGAGCCGGGCAAGCTCCTGTTGACGCCCGGAGCCTGGCAGGCTTCTGTTGGAACCGCGGAGCCCAGGCAGAACTTCTGTTGAACAACACGGAGCCGTCAGCATACTATATGTAAGACACCGGGAGAGGGCATTGATGCCACTTTCATGTGCACCGGATTTGAATGCTTTTTCGAGCGGCAGGAGCTTCATTGAACCCGGAGCCGTGCAGAGCCTCTGTGACACCCGGATGAGGCAGGCTCTGAGTGCACCGGAGATGAGGGCAGCAGCTTCCTCGTGACACCCCTGGTAGCCTGGCGAGCTCGTGATACCCGTGCATTGAGTGGCAGGAGCAGTGTGCAACCGGAGAGTGAACGGTCAAGAGCTTCCGTGACGACCGTGAGTGCAGAGCTTGTGGTACCCGGATGAGGCAAGCTCTGCTGCACCCGAGAGGGCGAGCTCGTGACACCCTGAGCGGGGCAGAGCTTTTGGTACCCCGGACCTGCGAGCGCGTGTGACACCCTGAGCACTGAGCCTGCACCGGGAGCAGCCGCTTTCCGCCACTGCCCCGTGCTGTTTGCAGCCTTCCTTTCCAGCCCCCTGCCAGTGCTGCTGCAACGGTGCAGGCGCTGCAGCGCTGGTCCTGAGCCTTGCTTTCTGTCACCCGGGGCTGCAGCAGCTCCCTGCTCCCCTGTCTGTCCCCAGCGCCCTCGCAGGGAAGCCGCGGCGGGCTCTTCATTCTCCTGAGAGGCCGGCATCCTGTGTCCCTCCCGTGCTGCCCTTCCAAAGGGTTCCGTGGGAGATGGGCTCCTGCAAAGGGAGCTGAACTGGGGCACCTGCAGGTGGCAACTGAGGGAAAACTCTGCAGGATGCTGCGTGCTCCTTTCTTTGGGTGACAGCAGCCACACCCAGGAGGAATAGCGGCAGTGTGGCACTGCCAGCCCCTCTGCTGCCCTGAGGAGTGAGGACAGAGCTGTGTGGCACTGCCAGCCCCTCTGCTGCCCTGAGGTGTGAGGACAGGGCTGTGTGGCACTGCCATCCCCTCTGTGCCACTGAGGAGGTGGGACAGGCTGGTTGTGGCACTGCCATCCCCTCTGCTGCCCTGAGGAGTGAGGACAGAGCTGTGTGGCACTGCCATCCCCTCTGCTGCCCTGAGGTGTGAGGAACAGGGCTGTGTGCACTGCGTCCCTCTTGCTGCCCGAGTATGTGAGGATAGGGCTGTCTGTGGCACTGCCTCCCACTCTGCTGCCCGCTGAGGAGTGGAGGCAGGGCTTAGTTGTGGCACTGCAGTCCTTCTGCTGCCCTCGAGGATCATGATTGGACAGGCTGTGGTGGCACTGCCAGTCCCCTCTGTTCGCCCTAGTTGAGGACAGGGCTGTGTGGCACTGCCATCCCCTCTTGCCCCTGAGGAGTGAGTAGGACAGAGTCTGTGTGGCAATGCCACCCCCTCCTGCTTGCTCCGAGTGTTGAGGACAGGGCCGGATGGCTGCTCAGCCCCTCTGCTGCCTGAGGTGTGAGGCAGGGGCTGGTGGCACTGCAGCCCCTGCTGCCCTAAGGGATGAGGACAGAGCCTGTGCTGGCACTGCCTCCCCTCGCTGCCTGAGGTGTTGAGGACAGGGCTGTTTGGTGGGGCAAAAACCTGCCCCCACCCTCTGCTTGCCGCTAAGGAGTGAGGCACAGAGCTGTGGTGGCACTGCCTGTTCTCCCCTCTGCCTGCCTCTGAGGTCATCGAGACAGAGGCATGCTTGTTTGCACCTGCTCGGTTCCCTCGGGCGTGCGCCTGAGGGAGGAGCACAACTCTTGTGCAGGCCCTCCCTGTGATCGGCACAGAGCCTTGGTGGGATTCACCCATCTCTGCTGTCCCCAGTTTTTATGATATTATTAGGTCTGGGCAGTTCCTGAGGGAGCAGGAGCTGGGGCACTCCGGTACCCCTGGCACTGCCTTCACGGAGCACAAACTCCTGCAGCTGCTCAGAGGTGCAGCCTTTGCTCCTGGATCCAGCTCTCCCTACCGAAGCTTTGCCGAGATCTCGCCATGCCCGGCTCCTCAGAGCTGTGAGCTGCACTCAGACCCCAGGGAGAGAGCAGAACAAAGAGCACAACGCGTGTGGAGGGGATGTGCTGATTTCCTCTCTACCCTGCCGTGTGTCTCTGCAGCCTCTGGGACCTCCCTGCTCCCGTTGGGAGATGACTGAATCAACAATCATCGCTCCCTGCCTCACTCGGCCTATCACCGCGGGCTCCATCCCGACCATTGTGAGCGCAGGGAATTCGGCAGGGCTGTAATTCCTTCACTCCATGTGCTCTCACTTTCTTCACGGCTCCCAGGAGAGATCAGTGCCTGCCTTCAGTGTGTCAGGATATCAAACCAGGCTTTCCACCTTGCTTTGCCTTTCTTTGCCTGGATTCTCATCTGTGAAAAACAGGATGGTGGCAGCATCCTGCCTCTCCCTCTCCCTGCTCTACATTCCCAGAGAGACAGGGAGTTACATTTCTTGGAGCTGCTGGAGCCCTTGGGGACCCGCAGATGAAGAGGCTCAGTGTGGAACACGATGGAATGACCTGCCTCGCAGGAGGGCTGTGCTGCGCTGTTTCCTGTCAAAGCACCTACTGACAGTGTCCAAAGTGAAACAGCAATCATAATCAAACCAAGGAAAAAACTGCATCTAACAGATGTGAAATGCAGCTGAGAGCTGCCAGGCAAACTGGCACCAGATGGAATAAACTCCTGAAGGTGGCAGGGAGGGAAAGCTAAAAGATCCCTTGACCATTGACCCAAAAAGTGACCTCAGAGACACATCCCAGGGGTGGGGGGACAGCGGCCACCAGCAGCAGCTCCTGCTGCAGAGGAAACCAGAGGCAGGACAATGCCTGGGAGCTTCTGAGGAGCAGCAGGATCAGCCCATTGGGATGTCAAGGGACTTGAGGAGCAGCAGCACGAGGAGCGAGGCAGGGCTACGGCCACACAGAGCTCTTCCTTCTTCATGTGGGAGGCATGAGGGGTGGAACAGCTGAGGCACAGACAACAGATTGACCAGAGGTCTGTATCTGGCTCTCCAGAGCTAAAGATCATATTTTATTCCCAACTGGATTTTGCTGGCCGTGTTTAACACAGCCCCAGGAAGACAGCTGAAGCAAGCCAAACACACCCACATCTGCTCATTTCCTGTTAGGATATTCTCCTCCTGGCAGACTGGAGACAGTGGCCAGGCCTGGCTGTGCCACCCTGCTCCTTATCCAGCTCCCAGGCTGTTCAGGAAAGCAGGATATCTCATGCTCTGGAGGAAAACCTGTGTGGAGAACATCTGTGCTCCCAGTAAAGCTGGGTCTGACAGTCCAGGGGATCTCAGTGTGGGGACAACACCTCACAAACGACAATTTAAAAACATCTCAGGCCCTTGGGAACCACTTAAACTTCCATAAATGCCCTGTTAGAGCTTCCAGAAGTCTGTTTATTTGGAAACCAACATGAGAGGAAACACACAGAGAATTAAATGAAGTGTGAGCTCATTTTAAGGCTTCAGAGTATTCGATCAGTGGCTGCTCAGAAAAACCTTGATAGGTTGTGTGTACCTGGGACATCTGTGCTTTTTCTTCTACACAATTAATTAGCTTTGTCCGCGAGTTGCAGCTACTAATTAACACTTTTAATCACATCTGTATACAGCAGAGGGGTGAGAGTGCTGATGTCCCACAGAAACCTGACTCTACCAGACAAACCCAGCTGAAAATCTGGAAACAAAACTTCAGCAGCTGTTAACTGCTGGCCAGTTCTTCAGTGGCTTCCAAACACTCCTGCACAGAAGGTTTCAAACTTCTGTTTTTCGAGCTTGAAGCAGAAAGAGAGATTTCAGATTCCTGAATCAGGAAGTGTTCAGAGCACTTTTCCCCATCATGATTCTTCTGCTTAGAAGCTCAGGGAAAGTGACAAGGACACAGCTCTCGGTGCAGGATCATGGACTCTTTATCAATATCAGCCTTGTCTTTTCTTCTGGAGGTTCGGCTCAACTCTCTGAAAGGAGGATTCAGTGACTGGAGGAGAGAAGGGACTCCTGATTAACGCCCTGCTGTTTGTGCAGGGGGATTGCACACCCTGCACCCGAGGTGCCACGGGCCCCTGATCCCACTCCCTGCTCTGATCTCTGCTCCAATCCCCATCCCCGCTCCGATCCCGCTCCCATCCCCGCCCCCATCCCGCTCCGATCCCGATCCCCTTTCCGATCCCCTTTCCGATCCCCTTCTCCGACCCCGCTCCCGGCTCCGATCCCGCTCCTCGCCTCCGATCCCGCTCAGATCCCATTCCCCGCTCCGATTCCCACTCCCCGCTCCGATCCCCGCTCCGATCCCACTCCTCGTTCCAACCCTATCTCGTCCTATCCCGCTCCGATCCCTCTCCCGCTCCGATCCCGATCCTCTCTCCAATCCCTATCCTCGCTCCTTTCCCGCCTCGATCCCTCTCCCGCCTCCGATCTCCCCTCCGCCTCTCCCCGCTCCGATCCCGTCTCCCCCCGACTCCCGTCCGATCCCGTCTCCCCGCTCCGATCTCCTTCCCCGCTCCATCCATTCCCCGCTCCGATCCCGCTCCCCGCTCCGATCCCTTCCCCGCTCCGATCCTCCCCGCTCCGATCTCTCTCCCCGCTCCGATCTCTCTCCCCGCTTCTCCCTATCCCATTTCCCCGCCTCCGATCCCTCTCCCCGCTCCGATCCCTCTCCCCGCTCCGATCCCGCTCCCCGCTCCGTGCCCCATCCCTCTCTGACGGACCCGCTCTCCCCAGCCCAGCGCCCGGTGCTGAGCTCCAGCTGGATCCCGCAGGATGGACAGAGGTGACCTGTGCAGTGCCCCCAGGCCCCACATTTGCAGGGGAGGTCAGGCCTTCCCTGGCGCTCCCCACCCTGCCACTCAGCTGAGTCACACAGAAATACAGGTGAGGAGCTTTGCTCCTTCCAGCACAAGTCGGGATATCGGGATAATCCCCTCCACCGGCAGAGTTGCACAAGCCCCACTTTCCCCACATGGCTCTGCCAGCAGAGGTGCTGTCCCCAAGCTTTGCCAGGGACCCAGGGGGGTTCCAGACCCCACAGTTTCAGGAATTCTTTGTGGCCGCTGTGCTTCTCAGGTAACATGTTAAAGATAGTGCTAAACTCTCATCATCAGTTCTCTGAAAAGTCGCAGAAAAACGAAGTGGGTGAACTTGTCAGAAAGATGAAAAGCAACTTTGTTCAGCCTGGAGAGGAGGAAGCTGAGGGGAGACCTCAGGTTGGTCTTCAGCATCCTCACAAGGGACAGTGGAGGGACAGGTTTGGAACCTGCTGCCAGGGATGCACAGGGGGGGATTTTTGGGGGTCTGTGCAGGGCAGGAGCAGGACTGGATGATCCTGGTGGGATCCTCCCAGCCCAGGATATTCCATGATTCTGTGATTCCATGATAACTCACCTGTGCACCTCTCATGCTCTCCAGGGAGGGATTTTCCCTCTCTGGCCCATCCTCAGTGCTCTGTAAAGGAGAGGGCAGAGAACACAAGGGCCCTGCTGCTGTTTCTGACCTCGAGGAGTCAGCTTCGCCAGTCTCTGCCTTTCTGGGCTCCCACATGCACTGCCAGCCCTACAAACCAGCATTTGACCAGTCTGTGCATTTAAATTCTGTCATGAGACCTAGCAGAGGAGGACAACGCATCACCAGCTGGCTGCCTAAGACCACACCAGGCTGAACCCTTTTTCTGCGTTACTAGCAAGGCTTGAAGGTGCTGGGAGGGGTGAGGGCTCTGATCTGCTCCATCTGTGAGGCTGTTCTTCCCTCGCAGGCACTCCCAAGATTCACCCTCTTCCCAGCCTGCCAGCCTGCGTGCTCGGGTTATTCAGGGAAGGCTGCCGGGGAAGCCAAGAGGAGCCAAACGCCGCTGTCACATCTCCCCGGGCTGTGACGGCACTTGTTCCCGGAGAAGGGAAATCTGGGAGTGACTCAGAGGTGCTCAACCAGCAGAGCGATGCCCCCCCATCCCTGCCGCTCCCCTGCTCCGGTGCGCCCGGCAAGGATGAAACCATCCCTCCAGGGATTATGCCAGAGCTCGGAGCCCTCCCGTGCTCAGCACACAGTAAATAAGGACTGGGAGGCTGCCAGGATTCCTGCGCCGAGGTTAATGAATAAACAACCGCCCGCAGGACTCGCTCGCCTCCTATTTTTAACATCGGTATCTTTGATTGCATCTTCGAGAGACCTCTCCATAAATAACCATTCCCAGAGATAAAAGCATTGGATGTTTGCTTTGACAGAACAGAGATTATCAGCATTTAGACAGAAAAAATGCTGGTAGGCAAGCAGGCTCTTGCTTTTTATAGAAAATGTTGCCTTTATCGTGGCAAACAGAACGCTGAAAGACAAGCAGAAAATGCAAATATAGAAAGGGACATGCTGGAGATGGAAGCTCAGTCACGCCTTGTTTTCCTGGTTTCTTCCTGGTGGGAGATGCTTTCATCACACACATTTCCAGGGAAACAATGATGGAAGCTGAGAAAAGTGGACAATGTTTGGAATTAGGAGAGCTGCCGGCACACCAAGGTCGCTGCTGAAAATGGGATTTAATTGCTTGGTTATGGAGGCAATTTTGGGGCTATTACCTGAAGTGAATAAAAGAAACACTTTCACAAATAACATCCCTTGGGTTTCCAAGAATGCCTTGGGTGGTTTGAATGTCCAGCAGGAGAGACAAGGAGGAGAATTCCTTCCGCACTTTGTGGGAATCCCTGCCATCCGAGGGGGCTCCGAGCACCTCCGAGTCATTTGTCACTTGTGAAAATCTAGGTCATTTACTCCCCCTCCTGCTCTGCTTTTTTCCATGCTAAATATAGAATGTATTTTCTGGCTTCAGACTGAATAAAGTTGTTAATTACACTCTTTCCTAAAAACCTGCAATTGAAATTCACTTAGGGAGTCTCTGAAAGCAGGGGAAGGCTATTCTTTTTTTTTTATATAATATTCTTTTGACGTTTCTTAGAGGAAAAAGGAAGGAAGCCCATTTGCTTTTAATTTCTCAGTTTTGAGGATAATATTTAACAGAAGTAAATCCCTTTAAGGGCTCAGTTATGCTCTTTGAAGCCAGAGGGAAAAATCCCATTGCGTATCAGTGCAGGAGAACCAGCCAGATGCTTTGGAAAATTATGTTAAACAATCTGCAGTGTGCTAAGTGATGCAAGAAAATTAATTTGTGCCATCATGAAGTGCCAATAGGTGAGAAAGATGGGAATCCTGCGTGTAGTCAGGTCGGGTATAAAAATAACCAGGTTTTTTCAGGGTGCACCTCATCAATCAGCTCCTGGGAAAAGGTCTGGAGCGATTCCCGACGCTGTAGAAGCTCAAAGGGGTTGGTGTAACACACCTGTCTGCGAGGAACGTCAGGAGGTGGAACAGATGGATTGACATGCTCTGCAGATGAGAAGGGCTGCCTGAGTGTGATCAAAAGAGTTATTAATGACGGAGCTATTAAAACAAAGGGGTGTCTGATAACGGAGCTAATTCCTTGTTTCAGTTCTTTTGTCCTCGCAGCGCCGCGGGGCGATCGCTGCGTCCCCAAGCCACAGAGCTGCTGTGCTTCAGCTCTGAGCTCACCTGCCTCTGCCCAGGTGTTAAAGAGCTTCTTCTGAGCACACAAATCCCGGTCCAGCTTCTCCAGCCTCACAGGATCCCATCGCCAGCTGTCCCTGGTGCTGGCCAGAGGCACCGGGTGCTTCTTGTTCTGTCCCCAAGGGAGGAGCAGCTTCCAGCCTGGGGGTGTTGGGGACAGAACTCATTTGTGTACAGCAGGGCCTTCAAAACACACGGGTACAACCTGCCCCAGCCATCTGAGCCCTCCCCCTGCTGCTGGAGAGGGATGGGCACCACTACAGGGCAGGCAGCCCTGTGAGGAGAGAGGAGAGAGGAGAGAGGAGAGAGGAGAGAGGAGAGAGGAGAGAGGAGAGAGAGAGGAGAGAGGAAGAGGAGAGAGGAGAGAGGAGGAGAGAGAGAGGAGAGAGGAGAGAGAGAGAGGAGAGAGGAGAGAGGAGAGAGGAGAGGAGAGAGGAGAGGAGAGGAGAGGAGAGGAGAGGAGAGGAGAGAGAGGAGAGGAGAGGAGAGGAGAGGAGAGGAGAGGAGAGGAGAGAGAGGAGAGGAGAGGAGAGGAGGAGGGAGAGGGGGAGAGGAGTTCCCTCCTGAGCATGAAGGAACCAGATTTGGCTTTATCAGACCCCTCATTGCTGAATGCCCTCAGGAGAGTGGGGTGATCCCAGGCCATGCTCACCTGATCCCTGAGGATGCAGAGGGCTGAGAACTGCAAGA
Organism: Malurus cyaneus samueli; assembly: GCA_009741485.1. Classification (NCBI taxonomy): domain Eukaryota; kingdom Metazoa; phylum Chordata; class Aves; order Passeriformes; family Maluridae; genus Malurus; species Malurus cyaneus. The sequence goes on from CM019214.1 coordinate 119,841,355, forward strand.
GCAGGACATGTCTTATCGCTCCAAGGTGACGGCAATGCAGAGGGAATGACAGCAGCCTCACAGAGAGTGGCTTCTGCAGCCCCACAGCAATGGGGTCACTCCTGCAGCCCCACAGCAATGGGGTCACTCCTGCAGTGCCTCCTCTGCCAAGGGCTCCGAGGGACTCAGGGCTTCAGCTGTGATCTGGGAAGGAAGGTCAGAGCAGGAATTTGGGCAAGGACGCTCCCAGCTCCCAGAGCCCAGCCCGATTCCACCAGGCTGCAGGGGGTTCTGTAGCACAGGGGGGCATCAAGAGGCCCCTGGTTCCTACCCAGACCCTCTCCCCACCCACAGGAAAGGTCTGATGGCCGCAGGTGAACCAAACCTGTGCTGCTAGGATGGCCACGGGACCCGAGCTGAGCACAGGAGCAGCGTCAGCTCGCCCCGGTTCCGCCGCGTTACTTTTTAACCCCGGCAGCCCAACTCTGCCCTGGCTTCCCGTCCCTCCTGCAGCCCATTCCCCTGCCTGTCCCACGCAGGGCACTAACGAGGCCCGGCATTAATGAGCCGTTGCATACAGATGAGCTGGCAGCCGGTCCCAGCTGCCACAGCCACCCATAAAAGCCACGGAGGGCTCTGGGCTCTCCTCCTTGGATGCAGGAGCTACGGGACCCCAGTTCTGGTCGGGGGACACAGGCAGCTCCTCTCCCAGCTCCCCTCTGCACTGGGTAAGACACAAGGTAAGGGGCTCTCTTGTACTCTTTTCCCTCCATATTTCCCTCCAGACTGTCCCTTTTGTCTCTTTGCACAAATTGTCATGTCAGGACTACAGCAAGGGAGACCAAAAATCCTTATTTTGTGAAACAGCATGCATGGATTCCAGTCAGCCTTGTCACTGGCTCACCTCTCCTTGGGCAGCCCTTTGCCAGTACTGTGCCTCTGTTTCTGCTGCCACTGAACAGCTCATGAGGAGAGCTCTGCCAAAGCAAATCTGCATCTGCTGGAGCCACCTCAGACACCAAATGCAGATGGTGGCAGTTCAGGCATGGCTCCTCTCTGGGAACGCTGAGTGAATTCCTGACAGCGACATGGAGCTGGAAGGGCCTTGAACTGCAGCTCTGTGAAAAAATGGGGTGGGATGAGCTGGTCCAAGCTTGGAGAACGTTATATTTGTGTGAGGACCGCCAGCAATACTGGTTAACCCTGTGTTAGCAGCAGCCAGCTGGGCTTCAGCAACCAAAAGGCTAATTAAGTGTGTGGAAGGGGACAATTAACGAGCAGCATCTCAGGGTTTGAACGGCCCTACCTGAGCTGGGAGTTGTTTCACTTCCCCAGCACCAACTGCTCAGAGCAGAAGTTCCCTCAGCTCAGCAGCAGGAGATGCTCAGAGTTCCAGGAACGAGGTTCTCAAAACTTCTAAAGTTAAATAAAGTAACCGCCCTTAAATCATCTTCCACTTTGGGCATGACAACTCGCAGTGCATGGTTCACTTCCTTAATCTCACAGTCAATTGCTTTCCTCAGCCCCTATAAACATCAGCGGGGAAAAGGAAAAATCTGCATATGTGTTAGTAATAAATTTAAAAACCAGGGCATACCACTTAAGGCTTGAATTGTCAGAAAATGGTAATTAAAAGTGTTCCAGATGACAGTGCTTCTTTAATGAATTATTAGGAATGTTCTTGGAGAACATTTGATGAAAGACACCATAAGAGCTCTTACTTAAACAAACCAATTTTCTGCATCATGCAACTTCAGTGCACAAGAGGGGGAAAATCTCCATTATAGAATTACAAAAATAACCAGCTAATGGTTTGAAGGGTCACGAGGGAGCAAGTGGCCATTCTGTGCCTGGCCTGTGTTTCCTACACCACAGCCTTTTTCCGCAGGTGCTTCTCTGAGGGATGCCACTCTTACATCAAACTCTGTGCCAAAAGTCCAGGAAGGTGCAGTGTGAGAGCTTCTCCAGTTAGGAGGTGTTCTCCATGCCCAGGGCTTTGCTCCTGAGACAGGCACAGCGCCTTTGGCTCTGCATCCCTGCTCATGGCTGGGGCTGCTGCATCCTGCAGAGCCATGGGGAGCTGGGCAAGGATGCACAGAACACAGGAGGGAGGAGCTGAGGGCATGGAATTTTGGGGATGGGCCCTTTGAGTACTCAAATTCATTGTCCTGTGGCGCTTTGTGCCCTTCACAGCTCAGCATCTGCTGCAGGAGCTCCTTAATTCCAGAGAGAACCAAGGCTGGCAAGGAGACAGCGAGGGGAGAGCGTGTGGGGACTGAGAAACACAGCTCTGCTGATGGGAGCCATGTGTGGAGTGAGGAGGGAGCAGGGCAAAGGGCACTAAGCCTTAATCGTGGATTTGTGTTTGGGAGTGAGGGACACGGGGTGGGAGCCGGGGACATAGGTGGGGGAAGAGGCTCTCATGCCTCATTTCCCTGCTCTGGGATTCTTGCTGGGCTCCAGCTCCATCCAGATTTGTTATTTGTCCTTGACTGTTCCAGGAGAAATGTAACAGAGTGCAGCTCTGGGAATTCACCGCTCTGGCAGAAGTCCTGTGGACCCTCCCCAGCACTGGTGAGCAGCACATGCCGGGAGCAGCGGGATTCTTGCAGGGCTGGTGGTGGGAAAGGCACATCCCAGAGGGCCATTCTGGGTTCAGCTGCTCACAGCAGCTCCCCTCAGCCCCCTATGACCGAGGCATATCCCCAGATCTCTGATCACAGTAGGAGTGAGGGCAGTTTGACATGGCAATGGAACTGGAGCTTGTCAGGCAAGGAGTGCCCGCTGTGCGTGCCCTGGGCACACAGCCCCAAAGCTGCCCCAGCCCCACACGCCCTGCCCGGGCTGCAGCTCAGCCTGCCCACAGAGAAAAGGAGCTTTAGAGCTCAGTCCCAGCGCTCTGGGTGCCCCAGAGATCTGCAGGAGCCGATGAGGGTGCCCCGTCCTTGCTGAGATTCACTCAGGTAAGGGCTGTCTGCTCCCTTCTTGCTTTCACCACGCGGGGCTGGGACGTGGAAGCTGCTTCCTCTGCAGCATTCCGGGAGAAAGGCACAGGAATTCCACCTGGCTCAGCACCTTCTGTGCCCAGAGGAACCCAGAGTGGGTCACGAGCAGCCTGGTGCTGCCTGAAGCCCTCGGAACATCCACCCCAAAGGGGCAAACAGCAGTTACACAAATGGCAAGTGCACGACAGGGCAGGGTTGCACCCTGTGTGTGGATGTTTGCTAATACCGAGAGGAGTCTGTCTCACTTCCCTTTTTTGTTTCAGTTTGGGGGTTTTGTCTAATCTTGTCACCAGGGCGAAATGAGACACCCTGAAGAACAGCTCCTTCAGCCCTCAAATACAAACTGCAGCTCTGGTGCCTCTCTAAACGAGCTGCCTGGGCTTTTTGAACATTTGAAGGGGTAAAGTGAGGTGAGAGTAAGTCCTTCATGGGTTTTACACCATTTTAGTAGGACTCTGGAAAGCTCAAATAACATCCCGAGGTTTGCTGCATAATTCAATCCTACATGAAGTGGCAAAACTGATACAAGATTTTTGAAAGCTCGTTAATGGCTGAGGTCAGATCTCCACTTTTGGAAATAATTTAGTCCCAGGTTCAACACAGAAGCAGAAACTTAAAATAGGAATATTGGTGCCCAGAACTGCTCGTGTAGATGATGATCCAGAGAAGTTTGAAGCAATTCACTGTGAAATGGCAGTTTTTGATAACTGAAAGGCACCTGAGCCACTTGAATAAGTTCCCTCAGGTTACTGGAATGAATCACCACCATAGAAAATTCCATCAAGATTTAAGCCCCTAAATGAATGGGAAAGCTGAGATGCCTGGGCAGGTTAAACAGTGTTTTCCTCTGGAAATGGGACAGTGGGATATTCGTAAAGAGAATCCAAGAGTTCAACATTGCTCTCATTTTTCTGTCTGGTTCTGTCTGGAGCAAAAGGACCTCCTGCAGGAGCAGCATGAGGTGCTGAACAATAAGAGACAGAAAGAGCCACTGGGCACTTGGTGATGGTGTGTAATTTAAGCACAAAGCCTTGCACAGTGTGGGGGCTCATCATAAATCTACATGTAAGACTTTCATTTGCAAAAGGATCTGCAAATCAGCTTTATGTTTGTCCCACTCCAAAAGCTGTGGTATGTTCCCTCTGTTTCACTCCTTGGTGAGAATATTGAGATATTACACACACAGCTCTTTTTCCTTCTCAGATAATAAACAGGGGTCTGCCAAGGCAGCAATTGGGCATCTCTTATTGAGGCTCTCCTAAAATCTGTGCTCCATTCCAACTCTGACTGGAACAAACTGGTGCTGCTGCCAGTCCACAGCTCCATACTCAAGAGGTCTCAAAACTTTGCAGTCATTAAATTTATCCACCCAGCCCTCTCATTCCTCTTCCATCTTAGGAGCAGATGGGGAAACAGGCACAAGGAGGACAATATTCGTCTCATGGTAGACAAAAAAATAGGGAAAGTTGGGAATTCAGCTCAGATATTTGGACTCTGGGGAATGCTTTATCACCTGACTGTGCTTCCTAGATCCTGCAGCCAAAAGCCCTTTGATTAGGACAGATTAGTTTGGTTTTGGGTTGAGACAGAATCTGCTCTCTAAGTTTACTCCTCGCTGTGAAATAGCAAGGAATGAATGTGCTGAATGCTGGTCTCTGACCTCGGTAATAAGTTGATTTAATTGGATTTGATTTTTCAAATGTAACATCTCAAGTCAGCCATAAACTCTGGAATTAGCATCGCACATCTCAGCGCAGGAGAGATTTTCAAGCAGCAGAAGGAGATGAAGTCCGTGCCCAATGAATTTCAAATTACACCGAGGATGAACCCAGCCATATGCATGTCAGAGCCACGGCGGGCAGGCTCCAAGTGCAGCAGGCAGCACGATTATTAATGGCTTACATTTGCCATTAGCAATGCAAAGGAGCTGCTCAGCTCCTGGTTTGTTCCGACGTCTCCTCACATCAATGACCCATGTGACGGGTCAATAATTCACTGCCTGCGCTCTACGAGCCAGGAATGTCTCACCAGTCAATTACACTCACAGAAATAATTAGGGGCACGAAAGTTAACTGGAGGATTGGGGTAGGAAAAGCCCTGCTGGTGGAATATTGTGTATCCCTGCCTTTCCATGGGCAGCTCCCCAGCACCTTCCGAGGGCACTGAGCAGGGAATTGCCTGAAAAGGAGCCATTCCCAGGGCCACTATTTCAGGGAATAATCAGGTTCCCGTGTAGCTGAAAGCCATTTGCTTCCTGCAGGAGATGTGTAAAATGTAGGACATTAGGCAAATAGCTGCCTGCTGAGACCTGATCCTCAAAATTGTTCCTGAAATTTGTTTAGCTTTCATGGCATTAAATTGTAATAAATCCCAGGAACATTTTAACCAATCTGCTGGGTCCAAGCAGGCTCTAATTCAGATGGACAAAATCGGGTTCATCAGATCTTGCAGCAAAGAGCACAAAATGCCTTTAACAGCTTTGAGTTCAGCTGGAAACTTCTGCAGTCAGAAACTCACAGCCTGAGTCTGGGGCCCTCAAGCTGAGTCTAAAAGCCATGGTAAATGCTGTAGCTGTGCTGGGCACCCCTGGAATTAGTGCTGCTCTCTGAGGTGAGGCAGCCAGGGAGAGCTGAGGGGTGGGAATTGTTCAGGTAAGACTGGAATGGGACAAAGTGTTGGTGAAAATCATGGGAATCAGATCTCAGGAACTGGGAGCAGGACAAAACCTGTCAGTCCCAGTCTGGAGCACTTGTGATGGACAGGAATCCTCCCAACCCCTGGGCTGTGAGCTCTGAGTGTGGAGCCTGCATTGAGTCCTGCCCCCAAAAGGAGAGCAGGAAAAATCAGCAGACAGGGGCTGATGTGCTTCAGTGCCAGCCCAGCTCGGCACATGGGCACACTCATGAAGGAATTCATAGGGCTGAAAGCCTGGATCACCCAAAGGAAAATGCATGTGTTCAGGAATGCAATGAATCCTTTCCCTTCTGAGCAGTTCTGTGGGCTCACCAGAGGTTTCTTAGCTTTCTGCAAAAAAAAAGTGTTGCAGCCATCGCAGGGGGGGTTTTGTGCTTCTGAGGTAAAAATCAAGTTCAAACCCCAAATCCCAAATGCCTGTTAATGGACAGTGACTCTGGAATGACATTCCTTTCAACACATCTGCTGGGAAACTCCTGAGTGAGGGGCAGGACATATCCAGGGCAACCTGGCACATGTTTGTGAAGCAAAGGGTCTGATAATGTTCCTGTCTAAGAAAAGCTGTGATCCTGCAGACAGGAATTCAGGGAACAAGGACAACTTGATTGCAAAACAAAGCCAAATCCATGCAACACCAGAGCCAGAACAGACAGAACAGCAGCAGAAGAACTGAGAGTAGAAAAGCCCTGTGTAAATGATGTGTTTGTGGGATTTACTGCGAGAGTGCTGTTATTAAAGGAAGGGGAGGAGAGGTGCTAAGTAACGAGCAGCAAAGAACTCCTGCAGTGCAGCCTTTAATCCCTGGAGGTGAGACAGGCAGAGCTGGAAAATGCTTCAGCCACAGTTCAGGGATGTAAGGGATCCAAGGGAAGAGCTCCACACACACTTTGATCTCAGGAGAAAGCCTTCCTCACTCTGTTCTGTGTTTACCTGAGGAAAGGGATAAAGTGTGAACGAGCTGCCTTCTGTATGAAACAAATAGCAATGAATTCTATTTATAGCACACCAGTGCTCCTGAAAGATCCCAAAATCCCTGCCAGCTGTGCCCAGGGATCACTGCTGGAGCTGCTGTAGTGCTCCAATGGGGCAGGGCAGGGCAGAGGGTGCTGTGCAGTGAAACAACACCTGGTGAAACCCCAGCCTCAGCCTTAAAATAGCCTCCAATTGCATGGAAAGGAGAGAAATAATTCTTGTTTCCTCTGCAGACAGGGGCCAGGAGTTAGAGAGTGGTGGAAAGAGCTGAGCCCGCAGAGTCAGGGCCCCAGCTCAACAAGTGCTGCTTCCAGGGCAATGAATCCTCATCTCAGGGGGGCTGGGGGTGCCCCTACCCCCTATCAGCTCATATTGGGCATCTCCAGGTCTCTCCTCTCCCAATCCTCCTGTCTGGGCGGTGCTCAGGGGCTGCCATTCCCAATGGAATCTTGGCAAAGCAGGGTTTGGCTCTGGCTTATCCAGAGCAGCGTGGCAGACTCTGCTCTGCGTTATTGGCACCAGACCAGCACGGCGGGGTTCAGCCAGTTTGGAAACCAAAGTCACCTTGATGATTCCTTGATGGAATCCCAGCCTAAGGCGAGGACAGTGCCCTTCACATTCCTGACAATGTTCCCAAAGAGCTGCCTGGGGCGGTAACCAGCGGGGAGATGGCAGCAGAGCCATGATCCCCATGCTGGAGCCCACTCCAGGGGTTACCGGTATCTTTTTGGACTCTGTATCCCAAAAACCACGAGCAGAGCTCAGAGCAGCTCTTCTGCTGCAGTCCCACATGGGGCAGGGTTTTTTTGGTCTTTCCCTCACTTTCCTCAGGCTCACACAGCGGGAGTATCCCAAGAGAACAGCCCATCCTGCCCTAAGGATCAGTGTTTGGCCCCAGCCAGGCCCTGGGGTGTGTGCTGAGCGTTCCTTTGCAGAGTGTGAGCTCCAGAGCTGGCTCTGGCTGCTCTCTGCACTCCTGGCAGCAGGTTTGGTGTCCCAGCACTGTTTGCTGTGCTGTTTCTGTGCTGGTGCAGAGCCCAGGCAGGGCAGCCATGTCCTGAGTCACTTGTGCCCACAGAGCTGGGGCCTGTCTGGGCAGTGCCATGGCAATCCCAGCTCGGATTCGGCAGCTCTTTGGGAAGGGAGCTCCAACAGGAGCAGGGCATTTATCCAGGGCATGGCCTGGCTGCTCAGTGCCCACTAATGAGCAAACTGTGTCCCTTGCTGTGTCCCCAAGGCCAGAAGCAGCTCCTGGTGACTGACACTTGACATTGGCAGCCTGCAGAGAGTGAGGGGAGTTAATGATTGAACCCCTTAAATGCCTCAGCAAGGAACACCAAAATGGGCATTGTGCACAAGTGACTCACATGACTGTGCCCATTGCCCCCGTGGCTTTTCGGGGCTGTTTGTGCAGAATTTGCCTTCCAGCCCTTGCTGCTGAGGGTTCACTGCATTCACATCCATCCCACTCGTCCAGGAGAGAGCCCATTTCCATCTGCCCTTCTCACACACTCAGTGCCTTTGGCTGGCAGCACAGAGCACAAGTGAGCACACAAAACCTGCCTTTCTCCATTAGAAATTTCAGCTAAAAGCAAAAAGCTTTATGTTCAAGGCTTCTCAGCCCATCAAAATCAATTTTCTTAAAGCAGAACACTGACAGCACTGGTGGGGAGTTAAATCCCTGGTTTTTTTTTTTCAACTTGTCACACACAACTCTCCAGCAATGAGAATGATTTTGGGGGGATTTAAATTAAAGTTTAATTTAATTTAAAATAAAAAGTCCCAAAAGATTTAATTTGCTTGAGAAATCATTTGTCCCAGATAGCCATCTCCTACTAAAAACCGAATATTTTCAGTGAAAACCTAATTGTCTGAAATATAAATAGTTTTGTTGAGAAATCCTGCTGGAAATTCAGCTCAGCTCCCAGTTCTCTGTCTCCAGAGGCAATGTCCCAGTGTGGCTGCACCCTGAGCTGATGCCTGGGAATTCTCTGTCCCAGCAGAAGGTGCAGTGGGGGGTTCAGTCCAGCTGTGGAATTAGCCTGGCACTGCAAAAATACCACATAAGGAAGATTTCTTTGGTGCCTGGGAAGTGATGCTGAAGGCTGGCAGGTGTTTGTGTGCAGCCAGAGGTGTTTTCCATGTGCCACGTGGGCCAGGACAGGAGGAAATGCTGTCCCTGTTCCCCTCCCAAACCTTCCCAGGGTTTGTGTGTGGGATGTGTCCTTTGCTCTCAGTCAGCTGCAGCCTTTAAACTCTCCCCAGCAAACGCAGCCCTGGGTTAATCTCTGTGCAGCACTAATTACAGTATTATTAATTGCTTACAATGACAGTAATGTCTTTATTGCTGTAAATCCTTTATTTATACGTCCGAGGTAAGCATTTTAACCTTTGAGGACCCCAAGCACTCCTAAGCTTTCAGAAAACAAGATTTGCTTGAATCCCCAGTGCTGCAGTGCTCGTTCTTTCATTTATTCCCTTGCCTGGGTTTTTTTTCCCATCAGGGAATTATTTCTTCCCCCCAGCTTTGCGGGGGAACTGCAGCCCATCCTTTCAGACTGTGTGTACAGGGTGCAGCATTCCTGGGTGGGATTAGTGGCTGTTTGTCATCACTGGGAGAGGATTGAAAGGTGACACCAAGGGGTGCTTATGTCACACTGGAGCCAAACCCTACAGAATGGGGACAAAGCACAGTGAGATCTGATTTAGGGCAGAGGGGCAGAACCCCCCTGGAAGGGCAGAGCAGGGCAGGACAGGACAGGACAGCAGTTCTGGGGTGACTGAGTCCCCTGAGCAACCAACTGTTGCTGTAGAGCCTCTGCATCCCAGAAATGCCCATGGTTCTGTTCCTAAAGGCCAGGACATGAGAAGGGAAGGGAGGGGACACTGCATGTCCTGGTTGTGTCACTGGGGCTGGGACAGTCCTGGCCCATCCAGGTCTGAGCCAGGAGAGTGAATCCTCCCCCCTCTCTCCCCCATCTCAGGAGGCAGCTGGGCACTTCAGGGATTTCATCTTTAGGTGCTCCCACCGAGATCTGGGGTGGGAGACACCTCTTACAGGGATATTCTCTGTTCACAGAGGATTTTGAGGACCGATGCCCATCCCTCTGGTAGGCAGGTGGGCATCCCTGTGCCTCTCCTGCCTGGAACAGGGCAGCTCAGGCACCTCACAGTAATTCTGCTTAGCAGGGGATAAGATCCTTTGGGATATCTGCTTGAAATTCCACTGGACTTTGGGCAAAGGCAGTCAGTTGGGCTGGAGCTGTGGCAGGGCTGCAGCTTACCCTGAGCCGGATGGAAGGATCACATTTCCCTGATGGAACTGGCACTGCAGGCACCGCTGTGGAGGCACAGCCACGGTGCTCAGCACTCTCAGCTGCTGCCAGGGCTCAGTGCTCTCTGCTGGCACTGCCAGGGCCAGGGGGGAACCGTGCCAGGGCCAGCAGCTCTGTGCCCCTGGCAGATGTGTCCCTCAGGAGGGTGCTCAGGGCATGGTTCCAGTCATGTCCTTTCAGACAGACCCAAGGCCAACTGGTGCTTTAGGGACCTTGAATCACTCCAGAGGGATTCAGCTGTGACAGTCCTTGGTCCTGACAGGGATGTAAGAAACAGGACAGGATGGTGCAACTGCCATCCCATCCAGCAGCCCATTCCCGCTCATCCATCCATCCCATCCCATCCCATCCCATCCCATCCCATCCCATCCCATCCCATCCCATCCCATCCCATCCCACCCATCCCATCCCATCCCATCCCATCCCATCCATCCAGGGCGGGTGAGCTCTGTATTCCAGTGAAGCAGCCAGCAGATATTACAACATGAGACCAAGTGTTAGAGTTTGCTTTTCTAATAAGAAAGGATTTGATAGAGTATTAGGAATTGGATATTTCCCATGCTTTGTTCAGAGAAAGTTCAACAAAAAGAAAAACACAGAAAGGACTGAAAAAAGATCTGAGTTTTGCAAAGAACTGAACAGGACTGGGAAAAAAAAATAATCCTTTAACTCTGTATCCCCTTTCTTCTACCTAAGCTGCTTAGAACTTCCTCTGAGTCGCTAACAAAGATGTGTTTCTGCCACAGGCAGAACACTGCTCTGTGTCCCCGATGATCCCGCTCTGGCAGCCCCACACCCTCTGCTGCAGGGAGGGAGAGAGTGAGTGTGGGGCACAGGAACAGAGCTTCAGGAAAGGGCAGGAGATGGAGCCCTGTTCTTGCCAGGCCCCATGAAACACTGCACACCTTCCCCTTCCTTCCCCCTCTGATCTCCTCGAGGCTTGCACGTGGCTGGGATTAAAGCCATTTCCCTGGGCTAAAACCTACCCAAGGAACAATTCCATGGCGTCATCCCCCACATCCACAATTTCTCCAAACAAACTTTTTGAAAGGGAGTCAGAGCAAAGAGAAGCGCTCGGTGACATTCCCGAGGGAGCAGAGGCACAACAGCTGCTCTGGAATTGCAAGGGTTGGTGCCAGGTAGAAATACAAGGCAGAAATACAGGTAAAGCTCTCAGGTGTTTGGAGTAGAGGCACTGCTGGAGTACCTGGAGAGGCTGAGAATGGGAACCTGAGAGTTTCTGCTTCCTCTGGTGGTCCCTGGGAAATATGGGACTGGGCCAGGGTAGGGGGAGCTCCTTGTTTTCCCAGCTAACCTTGGCAGGTCATGTTCATTCATGGAGTTTTTATTGGTGAGTGAGTTCCTGTGCTGGAACAGGAGCAGGGCACCCTCTGTACACCCTTTTTGCTCCAGATCCCACAGCACAGAATTCCTCACTCCAGACAGACAGCAGAGCCCTGTTGATTTGAGCCCAACAGGAAACATCCTGGTAAACATTAGCCAGGAAGTGGCTGGGCACCTTTGCTGATTTGAATTAAAAGGGCTTTAATTGCTGTATTATATAACTTGCTTTATGTAAGCTTCTCCAGACAGTCGGTGATATACTCACAGCACGCTTATCCAAGAGGAAATTTTTCTCCTGCTGAAGCAAATCAACACATTTCAGCTGTGTGTGGGGGCAAGGGATTTGTTGAAAGGAGAATTCCTTTGTCATCCTGCCTGAAGAGAGGTGTAATTCTTCTGCCTCTTTGATCTGCTCGGGGGCAGCTCAAGCAGGGCTTGTAAAGGAGGCTCTGAAGGGACCATGGATGATTTAAAGAGGCAGGAGGAGAATGCTGGTGCTGGGGACTGTTTTCAAGGATCAAGGCTGATCATCTTGTTCTCAGCCTTGTGTGGTTGTTATCTGTGCAGCTGCATGTGCAGATCCTCATTCACATTCCCAAAGGTTTCCAGGGGAGGATGGATCAGAGCTGTGGCAGTGGTTTATCATGTCCCCTGGTGTGAGGGCAGGTTAGGAACCAGAATTCCTGCAGGTTTCTCCCCTTCACACCCATTCCCTGGGGTTAGGAACCCCTCTGTGCCTAAGGAGTGTGTATGATGCATCCCAAAATTTAATCAAGATATTCTGGTAAAGCCAATGTTCACATCCTTGCGGAAAAGGACAAAATGAACAAAATGGCCAACTGAAACTGGTGGGGAGGAGTGCACCACAAGGTGTCAGAAATGCTGGAAAACTTCTTGGAATGTTTTATTTCTGCTCCAACTATGCATGAACACGAACATATTAAAAGTGCATCAGGAAAATAAAACTTGAGAATTATTCAGAAAAGTGTGACCTCGCTCCCCTTTCCTCAAATACAGGCTTAAAGTTTAACCTTTGTCAGCTCCATTTGCAACCAATAAATTCAACAGCAAAAGGGGGAAAAGGCACAGCACAAAGTGACCTCTATTTCTTTCACCCTAATTTTATCAAGCAGGGGAGGAAGGTGATTCAGTACAAGTGCAGAAAGACGGCAGCTCTGTGAGACACAGAAATGAGTTTATTCTTAGGGCTGCTGATACTAACAAGGACATTAAATAATAGAATTACTTCTGGATTTACAAAGTGCAATAATTTGTCCTTAGACTCCATCCTTGATAATTTAATCTTTTCTCTTTGCTGCTGATGAACACATGTGAAGGTACTGGGTCTAATGGGAGCATTTCTGGCTTAGCCAGCTGAGACGTCAGGCAGCTTCTCTAAGCTAATCTTACAGGGTAAAGGGACATTGCCAGACAGCAATTTGTGACCTCACAAAACTGCTGTGGTGGCAAGGGGAGCCTCAGAGGGGGCACTCGGTCCTTTCCTGTGTCAGCTGTGCCACCAGCACAGACACTTCTCCAAGATTTAAATGGCTACAGTTAAAAAAGACAAATTTAACACTGAACCCCCATCAGCATCTAATGGATCTCTCAGGATTATCTCCATTTTGGATATATGAAATTAGGGTTTAGGGGAGGTAAAGAACTCTTGCCACAAATACTCAAGCACATGAAATCAAGCAAAATTTGGGCAGTCCATTGGCCACCAATTTGAGCCCAAGCATTTTGCTGCTGACCAAAAGGAAGCCTGGGTTGCCCAGTGATAGGAGGCAGGGTTTGAGATAACGGGTGCAGCATCTTTAGCTTGCCCTAAAAAAAGCCATTCCTAAGCCTTATTTTACTTCCCTCCCTGCTGGAAAGGCAAAATAACAACAGAAACACAGAGCTCTCAGCAGCTCCTGATCCGGGTGCACACCCAGGTATCCCAAAGGAAACATCAGGCACTGCAGCTGCAGGGGCCCCGGGCTGTGTGGCTGGGGATTCTCCTCCTCAGAGACCCAGCAGGCTCAGGACACCCTCTGTGAGCCAGCACCAGGAATATTTCCCCCTCCAGGGAAATATTGGTTTGGGAGCCACAGCATTTTGCCCCAGGACATGTGATCAGAGCACACAGCTCAGTTCAGCCACTCCAGAAGGGTTTTGTTCAAGCAAAGCTGAATAAAGAGGCACACATGGGTCCAGGGCAGGTTCACAGTGCACTGATCCAACATCCTCTGTGGCAGCCAAATGCATTTAATGCTTGAAGGGTGATAAACTCAGAAATCAATGATTTCTAAGAACACGGCTAAGTTTGGGGTCAAACCCAGGCCTTAGGGTGGTCTGTGCCCATCCCAGGCAGTGTCTGGCTCTGCAGTGCCTCTCCCCACACCTGTGTGTCTGAGCAACTCCAGCCTTGGGAATTATTTAAATACAGGTTGATCCAAATTTCAGACTGAACACATCTGTAGCATTTTCCCCATCAGTGACTCTTATTCCCTGGGCCTCTTGTTAACATGGCCAGTCATAAAGGACAAAATAAGAGGCACACAGAGCTACACTTTCCTTTAAAGGATCAGATTCAGAAATCCGTTCTTAGTCTTAGCATCACCTTTGTGGTGAACAAACCCCCAGATTGTCCTGCTGGAGTTTAATCTTTTCTTTTATTCTCACTTGATAATCCTATTTGAGATGCTTGAGTGATTCCAGGATCTGAATTTCACACCTCCAAACCCCATCTCTAAGAACACTAAAAATAACTGCACGTCTGGTTTAATGATACCTTCTGGATCTGCTCCCCTTTCTTCCTCAATTTCCTGTCCACATTTCACCCAGGTCTCCCCGTGCTGAGGCACACACAAACCAGGATTCATCTCCTAAAAGGCAGGAAGGTCTCCAAACCCAGCAGTTTCCCCCACATACACCCACGCTGGAGTTCCTGCTGCTCCAGACCTCCCTTACACCGCTGAGCACAGGACAATATTAACACTTGACTGACTCAGGGTTTATTGAGCAAGCCAAAATCATTATTTTTTTGCTGGAATGCTCCTTAGTTGAGAAACTGTGAGTTTCCTTAGCAGCTTACTGGAACTCTTCCCCATCAGCTGCGGGAAAATATGCAAATTATGTAACTCTGTCCTAAATGAGTGTCTTGAGCCTGTGTCAGAGTTTCCCCCTGGCCTTCAGGTACAGATTGAACCCCAGTGGTTTCTGTTTGTCGCTCTGCAGAGCACCCTCAGCACAGGGAATGTTCAGCTACCTCCGGGAACGCTTCAGCAGCCACCTGCGGGAGCGCAGCCGGCGCCGCGCCAGGCTCGTCTCCAAGGATGGCAGGTGCAACATCGAGTTTGGCAACGTGGAGCAGTCCAGGTTCGTGTTCCTGATCGACATTTGGACAACCATCCTGGATCTCCGGTGGAGGTACAAGATGACCATCTTCATCTCGGCCTTCCTGGGCAGCTGGTTCCTGTTTGGGCTGCTCTGGTACGTGGTGGCCTACATCCACAAGGATCTGCCCGAGTTCAACCCCTCCATCAACCACACCCCCTGCGTGGAGAACATCAACGGCCTCACCTCAGCCTTCCTGTTCTCCCTGGAGACCCAGGTGACCATCGGCTACGGCTTCAGGTGCGTCACGGAGCAGTGCGCCACAGCCATCTTCCTGCTCATCTTCCAGTCCATCCTGGGCGTCATCATCAACTCCTTCATGTGCGGGGCCATCCTGGCCAAGATCTCCCGGTCCAAGAACAGGGCCAAGACCATCACTTTCAGCAAGAACGCCGTCATCAGCAAGCGCGGGGGGAAGCTGTGCCTGCTGATCCGCGTGGCCAACCTGCGCAAGAGCCTGCTGATCGGGAGCCACATCTACGGCAAGCTGCTCAAAACCACCATCACCCCCGAGGGCGAGACCATCATCCTGGACCAGGTCAACATCGAATTTGTGGTGGATGCTGGCAATGAGAACCTTTTCTTCATCTCCCCGCTCACCATTTACCACATCATAGACAGCAACAGCCCCTTCTTCCACATGGCGGCAGAAACCCTCCTGCAGCAGGACTTTGAGCTGGTGGTGTTTTTGGATGGCACCGTGGAGGCCACCAGTGCCACCTGCCAGGTGAGGACATCCTACATCCCTGAGGAGGTGCTCTGGGGGTACCGCTTTGCTCCCATCGTGTCCAAGACCAAAGAAGGGAAATATAGGGTGGACTTCCAGAATTTCAGCAAGACGGTGGCCGTGGACACTCCCCACTGTGCCTTCTGTCTCTACAACGAGAAGGAAGCCAAAGCCAAAGAGAAGAAAGGCTATGACAATCCCGGGTTTGTCTTGTCTGAAGTCAGTGAAACCAGTGACACAAAAATGTAGATTCAGGTATTGGTGGGACTGGGTTTTCAGAGAGAATTCAGCCGTGAGAGGATCGATAAATGACTCAGTAAAACAGAACACAAACACAGGTTTGGGTTTGCTCTAACCCAGCGTTTGTTTTTTCAAAAGCCTCCAATCAAAGAGGACCAGCCTACCAGTGATCACTATTTAACTACACTATATATATGATCACTATTTAACTACACTATATATATATTTGATAGAATTTATATTTTTGTACCTAAGGGACATTTAATGAAGCTGCTATGTTGGAACGTCCAACTCACTGAAGTTCCCAGGAGCAAGCAAGGCTGTTAAAAAGTCTGAAAAGATGGGAAGAAATTTTAGGACGTGTTAAAGGTACAGAGCTGCTGGAATGAGAACATGAAAAGGGGAGACAGAAGGTAAAGCTAAAGAAACCTAAGGGACTTAGGAGCCGAAACCTCAAAAAATTGTCTCTTTCTGGTTGCCAAAGTCCTCTATGAAAACAAACTCTCTGGCTCTGGAACTTGAGCACTTTTGAATGTTCTCAAACCATTCCTTCCCTCTTTCTTCGGGGCTGGCACTGCTGCAGGATGGAGCAGTAAGGGATGGTGCAAGCTTAGGAAATAGAGAAGATGGAGCTTGGGCCAAGCTGCTGCAACTCCAACTCCAAAATCTGACTTGTCCTGTCTGAAAGCCTTTGGTTCCTTTCAGGGAAAAAGAACCAAAAGGAAATGAAAACTGAAACACCAAGGAGAAGCAGAGACCCACTCAGGGACAGGAGGAATTTTGGAGTTTATTCCCAACCGTCCCAGCCTTCAGCTGCTCTTCACTGCCCCAAGAGGTGCCTGCCTGGGGAACAGGGAAACATTGGAAAGCAAATCTCCAGCGAGGAGGGAGATGGAGAACACACTGATTCCTTCACACCTGGCAGAAAACACTCTGCTGGGAAGAGAGAAGAAATTCCCAGCTCTGAATTTATCCTTCCCAAAAATCCCCAACGTAAATATAGATTATCTTCCCCTTTGAAGCACCAAGATCTTATTCCAACAAAAACATGGCCCAGGAGCCTCCTACCAACATTTGGCTTCAGATTCAGTTGCAGCCTGCTCATCTCCCCACAGCCCAACGTGAACCCCTACAGGAAACAAATCCTGCTCGGTGGGAGCCGAGTAATGCTGAATATTTTCTGGGGATGATTTCTGACACTGAAGTTGCAAATGCAACAAGAAGCTTCAATACTTTTTTAGTGCATTTCTACTTCCTCAAAGGCTTTTTTTTTCCTTTCCCCAACTCATTCTGTTACTGAGAGTTCTAGCGGCAGACCAAAGAGTTTTTTGGGAACTCTTCCCAGTGATGTAACTTGGCTCATCAATTTTCAATGTGGTGGTAAAATGGAAATAGTGTTAAAAGCTGTTGGACTGAGTGGTTTTAAAAGAAAGGGAGAATTCATCAGGTCAGATGGTGACAGGAGAAAGTTGTGCTGCAAGTGAGCATGGTGCGAGGATGGAAATAAAACTCTAGGAACCAGGGAGGGTTCAGGTGTCAGCCCCAGCATGGTGTGAATTCCTCTGATGGGTCAGAACAAATCATTCTGTGTCTCTGATTTGCCATCTGTACCATGGGACATAAACCCTGACATTGTACAGGGAACAATTTTCTGGACAGTTCCATTACTAAAGCACTTTAAAAGCCAATTCTCAGCTGTGCCAACCTTTCCCAGTGCACCACTGTCACCCCCTGCTCCACCTCTGCATGGAAAGCTCAGCACACAGAGCTCTGCCCTCATCACACACCAGAGCCACCAGTGGCTGCACCAGGGCCAGGAATGTGAGCAGAGAACCAGGAGTGAGACCTCTAGGGTAACTCACAGCTACTGCCTGATATTTGAATTGTGCTGGTTTTGCAGCCTTGCAAGCCCACAGTGTGCAAACCATTTCACAGCCACAGTCACCACAGCACCTGAACCCCTCCAACCTCAGCACCCCTCAGACCATCAGCGTGGAAAAACAGCTTTGATCCCCAAAGCAAACATCAAGACATCAGTGACCATGCACTGAAACCTCAGAGAGAGCAGGGAAGTGAAATGATGTGTCCAGAATGCTGGGCTGGGCTGAACCAGGAGGCTGCACCATCCTTGGAGAGCTGCTACATCTCCTTCCAAGGCTTCCTGCACCCCTGGCTGGGTGTGATGTCCCCAGGAAGTGGCACTGGCAGTGCTCAAGGCTTACAAGCTACAGCTCTTACCCCTGGGAGAAGAGATGCACCAAGATGCCTGAAACAGAAGCAGAAAAATTGTCCCTGCTGGATGAAAAGAGCAAGTCCAGGAAATCCGTATGAAAGGTCAAACCCAGCTGGGCATGAGGAGTCAGGGAAGATCCCCACTTTAGGTACAGCTGGTTTGGGATGTTTGTGGGAAAAATGAATCAAAGGGTCTGCAGTGCCTGCCCAAGAGATGGTGCACACCTCCCGAAGTTCAGAGGGTCCCTAAACGATGCACTCCAGGCACTGCCCTTGGAGAGCCTCCTCAAAATCCCAAACCTCAATGTCCTTCATGATCCAGCCATGGAGCCCTTTGCTGTCTCTGCAGCACGAGCACAAGGAGCTGCTCCACTGCCAGAAGTGTGGGGGGCTGCCAGAACCCAAAAAGAAGGTGCCTGACCCCTGTTCCCTCTCCTGACAGCCACACTGGCCTTGGAAACTGCAGCACAAGGAAGCTGCAGCAGGGGAGGGTGACTGTGTTCTTTTGCATGTTTTGGTGCCATGGAGGGGATCCAGGAGCGGAGGAGACTCACGGGGATGGATCCAAAGCTGGCAGGGCAGTGGCAGAGCCATCAGGCTCCCTCAGAGCAGGATCATACTGGGAGCTAACTGGGAATGCCAGAGTCACCCCAGGAAACGCTGCCAGCCCCAGAGCAGCAGGAGATAGAGCTGGGGCAGACCCCAGCAACAGCACAACCATGAGTGGGATTTCCTCTGGCTGTCCAGGGAGAGCTGCTTGTGCCCCAGCAGATAAAGGAAGGGGTTATCAAGGCCAGGCCACTTGGGACAGGCTCCAGGGGAAAGCTATTCTGGGGCTGTCAGCTCTGCTGCCATGAAGAGAAACTTCAGTTGAGAAGATGAAAATAAATGTAATCTTGCTGAGCAGAAGTGGCTGGAGGGAACCACAGAGCCAATATTGGGAACAAATGCTGGGCTCTTCACCCTGGCAGGGCTCCCCTTCCACAGCTCTGCTCAAGACTGGCTGTCCTGGCAATCCTGGCAATCCTGGCATCCTGCGCTGTCCTGGCAATCCTGGCAATCCTGTCCTGTCCTGGCAATCCTGGCAATCCTGGCTGTCCTGGCTGTCCTGGCTGTCCTGGCAATCCTGGCAATCCTGGCTGTCCTGGCAATCCTGGCAATCCTGCGCTGTCCTGGCAAGTCCTGGCAATCCTGCTGTCCTGGCAATCCTGGCTCCTGCCTGTCCTGGCAATCCTGGCAATCTGCTGTCCGCTGTCCTGGCAATCCTGGCAATCCTGCCTGGATCCTGGCAATCCTGGCAATCCTGCCTGATCCTGGCAATCCTGGCAATCCTGCGGCTGTCTGCTGCTGACAATCCTGGCATCCTGGCTGTCCTGGCAATCCTGGCAATCCTGCCTGTCCTGGCAATCCTGGCAATCCTGGCTGTCCTGGCTGTCCTGGCAATCCTGGCTGTCCTGGCAATCCTGGCAATCCTGGCAATCCTGGCAATCCTGGCAGCCCTGGCAATCCTGGCAGTCCAGTCTGTCCTGGCAGCCCTGGCTGTCCCCTCTCTCCCCCCTGGATGCCCACCCTGCTTTAGCCCTTTGCACACACTGGGACCCACGGAGGTGACAGCCTGACCCAAAGGTCTGAGGAGAAAGTGCTGCCCCTCAGCAGAGCAAATCAGACCATTCCTGCTGGGTTAAGGCCTCAAGGATTTTGCTGGGAAAGCCAAGCAGCCAGGCTTGGGAATAATGTCTGCACTAAACTTAATTTATCTTCTCATTTCACAAACAACATGTTTCTTCTACTGTATTTATTTTAAACATTCATTCAAGCTGTGCATAATATTTCAATCATTTTGAAATAGATTTACCCTCCTGCTGGCAAATGAATAAGGCATCCTGCTGACTGCTGGAGAAAGGGCCATGAATTAAAGTAACTGCTTTTGGTAAACTGACATGTGCTGGTTTGCTGTCTGTCTGCACACATGCTCCGGGAGGAACTGGGGGAAAGACACCCCTAAACAATAAAATAACAATAATAAAAACACCCCCTGGCACACTGTTCAGATGCTCCCACTGAGTTGCACTGCTGGATTTGGCAGAGCTCTGCTGACAGCTCCCAGAGAATGCCTGGACAGGGATGCACAATTCCCTGGAAATTCCACTGCTCACCCACAACCGAGTCAGCAGTGAGCAAAGCCTGACACACGTGGAAGGTGTCACATCCTCTTCCTGCTCCCCAGGCAAAATGAGGTGGTCACACCCTTGGGAATCCCGCTGGGAACAGCTGAGATTTCCCCCTCATTTTCCCCCTACAGTCACCCCTGCATTGATCAACGGTGCTGGCCCAGCTCCTGTTCCCCACATCAACAGGGAGAAACCACAGCACGAGGTCAGGAATGTGAGCAGAGAAAGTGAGGGGAACTGTGCAAGTTCCAAAACCCTCTGCTGAATCCCTTTGCTGCAGCCCAGGGACGATCTGACGCCACCAGCACCTAAATCACATTTAACCCTGTGACAGCATCACTGGAACAGCAGTGAGGAAGGCTGAAGCTCTCCCTGTGGCTGCTTGAATACACACTAAAGAGAATTGCTGAGGCCAAGTTGACATTCCTGTGGTGGAAGAATCTGCCTGGGGACACTTGAACAAAGCCAGCGCTGCACAAGGCTGACATGAATTGTGCTGCTCAGGGGAGGTGGGTGAGCTGGGTGGGGTTGGAGATGAAACACACTCAGTTTGTGACTCCTTTTTCACACTACTGGCCCAACTTCAGTACAGAAAACATCAAGGCCTCGCTCTCCTGGGCAGCCACATCCCAGCCAGCTGTGCAAAGTCACCACATTAACCCCTTGTGACAGCCCAGCATGGAGCACAGGATGCTGGCACATTCAGGGGTGCTGGGAACCATCAGGGATGCTGGGGACATTCAGGGGTGCTGGGGACATTCAGGGATGGAGAGAGAACTCATGTTTCGAGGAGAGGCATCTGAAGGCCCCTCCGGGCTCCTGGTGCAGCAGGAACCCCAAACCCTCTCCAAGGAGTCGCTGTCACCGTGGCAGAGCCTGCAGACCACCCATCCCTTGGATGGTTCTGGAAGCCCAGATCCCATCCTTTTGTGCTGCTCTGCCTGGAGCTCCACAAACACCATGGAACCAGCCCAGAATCCCAGCTGGTTTGGGTTGGAAGGGACCTTCGACCCATCTCATTCCACCCCCGTGCCAGCCCCCCTGCTCCCCTCTGGCCTCATGAGAAGGATGTGCTCCCCAAATTCCCACAGCAGGTCGGGGTGCTGGTACCCCTGGGTCTGCAGGGTTTGCAAGGCGCTGCTAATAAAGGCATTTGGGAGCTGCTCAGCTCCCTGTCAGCCCTGAGCCTCCAGAAATGGAGCATTAAGGGAAGTACTAAACCCTCCATATAAAAACCTGCCCCAAACTGAACCCTCTCTTAATTAATTTTAATTTAACACTGTTATATCATATATATATATATATATATATATATATATATATATCTCAGCCCATCCCCTGCATGGCCAGGGACATGTCCCACTGTCCCAGGTGGCTCCAAGCCCCGTCCAACCTGGCTTTGGACACTCCAGGGGTCTGGCAGGTGTATATTAGATAGATATACACACACACGTTATCCACAGGCCCTGAGGGTGACAGAAAGCCCAGGAAGGTGTTCAGGTCATTAGAGGGGCCCTCTGGCAACTCTCCCAGGTCACTTCAGTCCCCCCAGGGACCCCCTGGAACACGGAGCCTGTGCTCCTGAGATGTCCGTGCCCAACCCCACGGGTGCAGCCAGGGGACCTGCAGGGCTGACTCCATCCAGCACTGGGCTCTGCAGCTCAGGGAGACAGGAACTGCAGGGAAAGCCAAGGCAAATAATGAGTTTGCAGCAGTTCCTGGAAAGGAAGGAGCCAGCCCTGGTGGTGAAATGGCACCAAACTGCCAGAGCCCCTGGCTGCCCATCATCCTTTGGACACTGCAGCTTCCAGCAGAGCTCCAGGACTGAATCCTGCTTGCCTGCCCTGGTTGGGAACAGCCAAGTC
>CM019214.1:119863324-119903693 GCA_009741485.1 Malurus cyaneus samueli
CAAGACGCAGGGCAGGACAGGACACGGACAGCAGTTCCTGGGGTGACTGAGTCCCTGGAGCAAACCAACTGTTGCTGTAAGCCTCTGCATCCAGAAATGCCCAATTGGGTTCTGTTCTCTGAAGGCCCAGACAATGAGTCGGAAGGGAGGGGAGCACTGCACTGTACCTGTTGTGTCACAGTGGCTGGGACAGCCCTAGGGCCTAGTCACAGTTCTGAGCCAGGAGAGTCGAAGTCCTCGCCTTACTCCCCACCATCTCAGGAGGCAGGCTGGGCACTTCAGGTTCATCTTTAGCGTGCTCCCCGAGATCTGGGGTGGGAGACATACCTCTTACAGAGGGATAATTCTTCTGTTCACAGAGGATTTTGAGGACCGATGTCCCATCCTCTGGTAGGTCCAGGTGTGGATCCCTGTGCCTCTCCTGCCTCTGGAACAGGGCGCTCTAGAGTCCACCTCACAAGTAAATTCTGCTTAGCAGGGGATAAGATCCTTTGGCGATATCTGCTTGAAAATTCCAACTGGACTTTTGGGCAAAGGCAGTCAGTTGGGCTGGAGCTGTGGCAGGGCTGCAGCTTACCGGATGGCTTAGGATGGAAGATCTCAAGCATTTCTCCTGATGGAACGTGGCACTGCCATGGAGCTGATGCTGTGGAGGCACAGCCACTGGTGCTCAGATCTCAGCTGCTGCCAGCGCGCTCAGTGTCCTGCTGCACTGCAGGGCCAGGGGAAACCGTGCCAGGCGCCAGCAGGTCTAGTTGCCCTGCATAGGATGGTCCCCTCAGGAGGGTGCATCAGGGCATGGTTCCAGTCATGTCTTTCAGAGCGACCCAGGCCAACTGTGCTTTAGCGGTACAGTTGAACATCCTCGAGGAGGTTAAGCGTGACAGCCTGTCCTGACAGGGATGTGAAGAAACAGGAATGCGATTGGTGCAAACTGCCATCCCATCTTTCCATTCCGCCATCTGCCATCCGTCCCCAACCCATCCATGGACCATCCCATCTCATCCATCCCATCCCCCCATCTCCCATCCCATCCCATCCCATCTCCATCCATCCTCCCATGGCCACCGGGCGGTGAGCTCTGTATTCCAGTGAAGCAGCCAGCAGATATTAACAACATGAGACAAGTGTAGAGTTTGCTTTTTCAAAAAAGGATTTGATAGAGTATTACGGAATTGGATCATTTCCATGCTGTTGTTCAGATACAACGAAAAGTTCAACAAAAAAGAAAAACACAGAAAGGACTCGAAAAAAGATCTGAGTTGCAGACTGAACAGGAACTGGGAAAAAAAAATAATTTAAACTATGTTCCTATTATCTTGACCTAGCTGTCTATAGAATTCCTGAGCTCGCAACAAAGATGTTTTGTCTTGCACATGGCAGAACACTGCTTCTGTGTCCCCGATGATCCCCTCTGGCAGCCCCAACCCTCTGCTGCAGGCGGAGGGAGAGAAGTGATGTGTGGGCAAAAGAAGGGAGTTATACAGGAAAGGGCAGGAGATGGAGCCCTGGTTCTTGGCCAGGCCATGAAACACTGCACACCTTCCCTCTCCAGCATCATTATCGTCTCCTCGGGCTTAGCACGTGGCTGATTTAGCCATTTTCCTCTGGGCTAAAAACCTTACCCACAGGAACAATTCCATGGCGCATCCCAATCGCACAATTCTCCAAACAACACTTTTTGAAAGGGAAGTCAGAGCACAAGAGAAGCGCTCGCGTGACATTTCCCAGAGGGAGCAGAGGCACAACAAGCTGCTCGGAATTGCATGGGTTGGTGCAAGGTAGAATCAAGGCAGAAATACAGGATAAAGTCTCAGGTGTGTTGGGGTAGAGGCACATGCTATCTGGGAGAGGCTGAGAATCGGGAACCTGAGAGTATTGTCTGCTTACCTCTGGTGGTCCCTGGAATAATGGACGGCCAGGGTAGGGGGGTCCCTTGTTTCCAGCGAACTGGCAGGACATGTATCATTCATGGAGTTTTTATTGGTGAGTGAGTTCCTGTGCTGGAAGACAGGGCACGGCAAAACCAGGCATTTCCCATTCTTGTTTAATACCCTTTCGTGCTTCCATCCCAAGCGTTCTACAAGACGACAGCAGAGGCCCTGTTGATTTGAGCCCAACAGGAAACATCTGTTGTAAACTAGGACCAGGAATGGGCTGGGCACTCTTTTGCTGATTGAATTTAAAAGAGGGCTTTAATTGGCTCGTATTAATATAACTGACTTTGAGCTTTCCAGCTCTGTGATATAATCTTCCAACAGGCACTGCTAATACTCACAGCACGCAAGAGAATTGGTTCTCCATGCTGAAGCAATCAACTCACATTTCAGCTGTGTGTGGGGGCAAGGGATTTGTTGAAAAGGAGGAATTCTGTTGTGTACATCCTGCTGAAAGAGAGGTGACATTCTTTCTGTCATCTTTGATCTGCTCGGAGGGGCAGCTCAAGACAGCTGGCTTGTAAAAGGTAGCGTCCTGAAGGGCCATGTGCGATGATTAAGAGGCAGGGATGGAGAGCCACTGGTGCTTGGTGCAATTGGACTCGTTTCAAGGATCAAGGCTGATCTCTTGTATCTCAGGCTGTGGCTGGTTGATCTGTGCAGCTGCATGTGCAGATCTCATTCACATTCACAAAGGTTCCAGGGGAGGAGGAGAAGATGTTGGCAGTGGTTTTCTCATGTCCCCTGGGTTGTGAGGGAGGTTGGAACCACAGAAATTCCTGCAGGTGTAGTTCTCCCTTCCACAACATTCCCAATGTGGGTAGAACCCTCTAGTGCCTAAGAGGAGTGTGTATGATTCAGCATTCAAAAAATTTTAATCAGTATATTCTGGGTAAGCCTCAATGTTTCACGATCATTTTGCGGCGAAAAGGACAAGAAATGAACAAAATGGCCAACTGAAACACTGGTGGGGAGGAGTGCACCACAGGATGTCAGAAATGCTGGAAAACTTCTCTGGCAATGTTTTATTTCTGCTCCACTATGCATGAACCACGAACATATTAAACAGTGCATACAAGGAAACATAAAACTTGAGAATTTTATTGTCAGAAAAGTGGCCTCCGCTCCACCTTTTCTTCAAATACGGCTTAAAGTCTTTCAAGCCTTTGTCAGCTCCCTTTGCGAAACAACTAAATGTTAAATCGCCTGCAACAGCAATAGGGGGAAAAGGCACAGAGCCAAAGGTGACTCTTATTCCTTATACACCCTAATTTTATCAAGCAGGGGAGGAAGGTGAATTCAGTCAAAGTGCAGAAAGACGGCAGCTCTGTGAGAACACAGAAATGAGTTTATTCTTAGGGCTGCTGATACTAGCAAGGACATTAATAATAGAATTACTTCTGGATTTACAAAGTGCAATAATTTGTCCTTAGACTCCATCTTTATAATTTAATCTTTCTCTTTGCTGCTGATGACACTGATGATACATGTGAAGGTACTGGGTCTAATGGGAGCATTTCTGGCTTAGCCAGCCTGAGACGTCAGGCAGCTTCTCTAATCTAATCTTACAGGGTAAAGGGACATTGCCAAGCATGCAATTTGTTGACCTCACAAAACTGCTGGGGGTGGCAAGGGAGCCTCAGAGGGGGCACTCGGTCCTTTCCTGTGTCAGCTGTGCACCACAGGACAGATTACATTCTCCAAGATTTAAATGGCTACAAGTTAAAAAGACAAATTTAACACTGAACCCCCATCAGTATCTAATGGATCTCTCAGGATTACTTCCATTTGGATATAAGAAATTAGGGTTTAGGGGAGGTAAAGAACTCTTGCCACAAAATACTCAAGCACGATGAAATCAAGCAAAATTTGGGCAGTCCATTGGCCACAATGTTGAGCCCAAGCATTTTGCTGCTGACCCAAAAGGAAGCCTGGGTTGCCCAGTGATAGGAGGCAGGGTTTGAGATAAGGGGTGCAGCATCTTAGCTTGACCCCCTAAAAAAGCCAATTCTAAGCCTTATTTTACTACCTCCCTCTGGAAGACAAATACATACAGAAACACAGGCTCTCAGCAGCTCCTGATCCGGGTGCACACCCAGGTATCCCCAAAGAACATCAGCACTGGAATGCAGCTGCAGGGGCCCGGCTGTGTGGCTGGGGATTCTCCTCCTCAGAGACCACAGCAGGCTCAGCACACCCTCTGTGAGCCAGCACCAGGAATATTTCCCCCTCCAGGGAATATTGGTTTGGGGAGCCGCAGCATTTTGCCCACAGGACATGTGAATCAGAGCACACAGCTCAGTTCAGCCATCCAGAAGGGTTTTGTTCAACAAAGCTGAATAAAAGAGGCACACATGGGTCCAGGGAGGTTCAACAGTGCACTGATCCAACATCCTCTGTGGCAGCCAATGAATTTTAATGCTTGAAGGGTGATAAACTCAGAAATCAATTGATTTCTAAGAACACGGCGCTAAGTTGGGGTTCAAACCAGGCCTTAGGTGGTGGTCTG
Organism: Malurus cyaneus samueli; assembly: GCA_009741485.1. Taxonomy (NCBI): domain Eukaryota; kingdom Metazoa; phylum Chordata; class Aves; order Passeriformes; family Maluridae; genus Malurus; species Malurus cyaneus. Next base: position 119,867,771 of record CM019214.1, read on the forward strand.
TGCCCATTCCCAGGCAGTGTCTGGCTCTGCAGTGCCTCTCCCCCACAACTGTGTGTTGAGCAAGCTCCAGCCTGTGGAATTATTTAAATACAGGTTGATCCCAAATTTCAGACTGACACAAATCTGTAGCAATTTTCCCCATCAGTGACTCTTATTCCCTGGGCCTCTTGTTAACATGGCCGAGTCATAAAGGACAAAAATAAGAGGCACACGGAGCTACACTTTCTTTAAAGGATCAGATTCAGAAATTCCGTTCTTAGTCTTAAGCATCAACCCTTTGTGGTGAACAACCCCAGATTGTCTTGCTGGAGTTTAATCTTTTCTTTTATTCTCACTTGATAATCCTATTTGAGATGCTTGAGTGATTCCAGGGTCTATTTCACACCTCAACCTCCATTACTGAAACTAAAAAATAACTGCACGTCCTGGTTTAAATGATAACCTTCTGGATCTGCTCCCCCTTTCTTTCCTCAATTTCCTGTCCCATTTTCACCCAGTCTCCCCGTGCTGAGGCACACAAACCAGGATTCATCTCCTAAAAGGCAGGAAGGTTCCAAACCCAGCAGTTTCCCCACATCACACCACGCTGGAGTTCCTGCTGCTCCAGACTTTCCCTTACAGACACCCGTGGAGCACAGGACAATATTAACACTATGACTGACTCAGAATTAATTGAGCAAGCCAAAATCATTATTTTTTTGCTGGAATGCTCCTTAGTTGAGAAACTGTGAGTTTCCTTAGCAGCTTACTGGAACTCTTCCCCATCAGCTGCGGGAAAATTATGCAAATTATGTAACTCTGTCTAAATGAGTGTCTTGAGCCTGTGTCAGAGTTTCCCCTGGCCTTAGGTACAGATTGAACCCCAGTGGTTTCTGTTTGTCGCTCTGCAGAGCACCTCAGCACAGGGAATGTTCAGCTACCTCCGGGATACGCTTCAGCAGCCACCTGCGGGCGCAGCCGGCGCCGCGCAGGCCTCGTCTCCAAGGATGGCAGGTGCAAACATCGAGTTTGGCAACGTGGAGCAGTCCACGGTTCGTGTTCCTGATCGACATTTGGACAACATCCTGGATCTCCGGTGGAGTACAAGATGACCATCTTCATCTCGGCTTCCTGGGCAGCTGTGTTCCTGTTTCGGGCTGCTCTGGTACGTGGTGGCCTTACATCCACAAGGATCTGCCCGAGTTCAACCCCCTCCATCAACCACAACCCCCTGCGTTGGAGAACATCAACGGCCTACCATCAGCCTTCCCTGTTCTCCCATGGAGACCCAGGTGACATACGGCTACGGCTTCAGGTGCCGTCACAGAGCAGTCGCCCGCCACCCTGCCATCTTCCTGCTCATCTTCCAGTCCATCCTGGGCGTCATCATCAACTCCTTCATGTGCGGGGCCATCCCTGGCGATTCTCCTTCGGTCCAGAACGGGCCAAGACCATCACTTTCAGCAAGAACGCCGTCATCAGCAAGCGCGGGGAAAGCTGTGCCTGCTGATCCGCGTGGCCAACTGCGGCAAGAGCCTGCTGATCGGGAGCCACATCTACGGCAAAGCTGCTCAAAACACCAATCACCCCCGAGGGCGAGACCATCATCCTGGACCAGGTCAACATCGAGTTTCGTGGTGGATGCTGGCAATGAGAACTTTTCTTCATCTCCCTCCCGCCTCCATTTACCACATCATAGACAGCAACAGCCTTCTTCCACATGGCGGCGAAACTCCTGCAGCAGGACTTGAGCTGGTGGTGTTTTGGATGGCACCTGTGGAGGCCCAAAGTGCACCTGCAGGTGAGGACATCTACATCCCTGAGGAGGTGCTCTGGGGGTACCGCTTTGCTCCATCGTGTCCAAGACCAAAGAAGGGAAATATAGGGTGGACTTCCAGAATTTCAGCAAGACGGTGGCCGTGGACACTCCCCACTGTGCCTTCTGTCTCTACACACGAGAAGGAAGCCAAAGCCAAAGAGAAGAAAGGCTACGACAATCCGGGTTTGTCTTGTCTGAAGTCAGTGAAACAGTGACACAAAAAAATGTAGATTCAGGTATTGGTGGGACTGGGTTTTCAGAGAGAATTCAGCCGTGAGAGGAATCGATAAATGACTCAGTAAAACAGACACAACACAGGTTTTGGGTTTGCTCTAACCAGCGTTTGGTTTTTTTCAAAAGCCTCAATCAAAGAGGAAACCAAAGCCTAAAACCAGTGATCACTATTTAACTACACTATATTATATTTTGATAGAATTTATATTTTTGTACTAAGGGACATTTAATGAACTGCTATGTTGGAACGTCCAACTCACTGAAGTTCCCAGGAGCAAGCAAGGCTGTTAAAAAGTCTGAAAAGATGGGAAGAATTTTAGGAGTGTTAAAGGTACAGAGCTGCTGGAATGAGAACATGAAAAGGGGAGACAGAAGTAAAAGCTTAAAGAAACCTAAGGGATTAGGAGCCGAAACCTCAAAAAATTGTCTCTTTCTGGTTGCCAAAGTCTTTCTATGAAAACAACTCTCTGGCTCTGGAACTTGAGCAACTTTTTTGAAATGTTCTCAAACCATTCCTTCCCTCTTTCTTCGGGCTGGCACTGCTTGCAGGATGGAGCAGTAAGGGATGGTGCAAGCTTAGGAAATAGAGAAGATGGAGCTTGGGCCAAGCTGCTGCAACTCCAACTCAAAATCTGACTTGTCCTGTCTGAACGCCTTTGGTTCCTTTCAGGGAAAAAGAACCAAAAGGAAATGAAACTGAAACATCAAGGAGAAGCAGAGACCCACTCAGGGACAGGAGGAATTTTGAGTTTATTCCCACGTCCAGCCTTCAGCTGCTCTTCACTGCCGAGAGGTGCCTGCTGGGGAACAGGGAAACATTGGAAAGCCAAATCTCCAGCGAGGAGGGAGATGGAGAACACACTGATTCCTTCACACCTGGCAGAAAACACTCTGCTGGGAAGAGAGAAGAAATTCCCAGCTCTGAATTTATCCTTCCCAAAAATCCCCAACGTCAATATAGATTATCTTCCCTTTGAAGCACCAAGATCTTATTCCAACAAAAACATGGCCCAGGAGCCTCCTACCAACATTTGGCTTCAGATTAGTTGCAGCCTGCTCATCTCCCCACAGCCCAACGTGCACCCCTACAGGAAACAAATCCTGCTCGGTGGAGCCGAGTAATGCTGAATAATTTTCTGGGGAATGATTTCTGACACTGAGTTGCAAATGCAACAGAAGCTTCAATACTTTTTTAGTGCATTTCTATTCCTCAAAGGCTTTTTTTTCTTTCCCAACTCATTCTGTTACTGAGAGTTCTAGGGCAGACCAAAGAGTTTTTTGGGAACTCTTCCCAAGTTGATGTAACTTGGCTCATCAATTTTCAATGTGGTGGAAAATGGAAATAGTGTTAAAAGCTGCTGGACTGATGGTTTTTAAAGAAAGGGAGAATTCATCAGGTCAGATGGTGACAGGAGAAAGTTGTGCTGCAAGTGAGCATGGTGCGAGGATGGAAATAAAACTCTAGGAACCAGGGGGGGTTCAGGTGTCAGCCCCAGCATGGTGTGAATTCCTCTGATGGGTCAGAACAATCATTCTGTGTCTCTGATTTGCCATCTGTACCATGGGACATAAACCTGACATTGTACAGGGACAATTTTCTGGACAGTTCCATTACTAAAGCACTTTAAAAGCCAATTCTCAGCTGTTGCCAACCTTTTCCAGTGCACACTTGTCACCCCCTGCTCCACCTCTGCATGGAAAGCTCAGCACACAGAGCTCTGCCCTCATCCACACACCAGACCACCAGTGGCTGCACAGGGCCGGAATGGACAGAAACCAGGAGTGAGACCGCTCGGGGTAACTCACAGCTACTGCCTGATATTTGATTGTTGCTGGTTTTGCAGCCTTGCAAGCACACAGTGTGCAAACCATTTTCACAGCCACAGCCACAAGCACCTGAAACCCCTCCAAACTCAGCACCCCTCAGACCATCAGCGTGGAAAACGCTTTGATCCCAAAGCAAACATTAAGACATCAGTGACTTGCACTGAAACTCAGAGAGACAGGGAGGTGAAAATGATGTGTCCAGAACGCTGAAACTAGGAGGCTGCACATCCTTGGAGAGCTGTGCTACATGTCCTTCCAAGCTTCTGCACCCCTGCTGGGTGTGATGTCCCCAGGAAGTGCATCGGCAGTGCTCAAGGCTTACAAGTACAGCTCTTACCCCTGGGAGAAGAGATGCACCAAGATGCCTGAAAAGAAGCAGAAAAATTGTCCCCTGCTGGATGCAAAAGAGCAAGTCAGGAAATCGTATGAAAGGTCAAACCCAGCTGGGCATGAGGAGTCAGGGAAGATCCCACTTTAGGTAAGCTGGTTTGGGATGTTTGTGGGAAAAATGAATCAAAGGGTCTGCAGTGCCTGCCCAAGAGATGGTGCACAACTCCCGAAGTTCAGAGGGTCCCTAAACGATGCACTCCAGGCACTGCCCTTGGAGAGCCTCCTCAAAATCCCAAACCTCAATGTCCTTCATGATCCAGCCTGGAGCCCTTTGCTGTCTCTGCAGCACGAGCAAAGGAGCTGCTCCACTGCACAGAAGTGTGGGGGCTGCCAGAACCAAAAAAGAAGGTGCCTGACCCTGTTCCCTCTCCTGACAGCCACACTGGCCTTGGAAACTGCAGCACAAGGAAGCTGGCAGCAGGGGAGGCGATGTGTTCTTTTGCACTGTTTTGGTGCATGGAGGGATCCAGGAGCGGAGGAGACTCACGGGATGGATCAAAGCTGGCAGGGCAGTGGCAGAGCCATCAGGCTCCCTCGAGAGCAGGATCATACTGGGAGCTAACTGGGAATGCCAGAGTCACCCAGGAACGCTGCCAGCCCCAGAGCAGCAGGAGATAGAGCTGGGGCAGACCCAGCAACAGACAACCATGAGTGGGATTTCCTCTGGCTGTCCAGGGAGAGCTCGTTGTGCCCGCAGATAAAGGAAGGGTTATCAAGGCCAGGCCACTTGGGACAGCTCCAGGGAAAGCTATTCTGGGTGTCAGCTCTGCTGCCATGAAGAGAAACTTCAGTTGAGAAGATGAAAATAAATGTAATCTTGCTGACAGAAGTGGCTGGAGGGAACCACAAGAGCAATATTGGGAACAATGCTGGGCTCTTCACCCTGGCAGGGCTCCCTCCACAGCTCTGCTCAAGACTGGCTGTCCTGGCAATCCTGGCTGTCCTGGCTGTCCTGGCAATCCTGGCTGTCCTGGCTGTCCTGGCTGTCCTGGCAATCCTGTCTGTCCTGGCTATCCTGGCAATCCTGGCTGTCCTGGCAACCCTGGCTGTCCTGGCATCCTGGCTATCCTGGAAATCCTGGCAATCCTGGCTGTCCTGCAATCCTGGCTGTTCCTGGCAATCCTGGCTGTCCTGGCAATCCTGGCTGTCCTGTCTGTCCTGGCTGTCCTGAGCAATCGGTCGGCAGTCCTGGCAATCCTGGCTGTCTGGCTGTCTGGCAGTCCTGGCAGTCCTGGCAACCTGGCTGTCCTGTCCTGTCCTGGCTGTCCTGACATCGGCTTCTGGCATCTGGCTGCCTGGCGTCCTGGCATCCTGGCTTCCTCGGCAATCCTGGCTGGTCCTGGCTGTCCTGGCAATCCTGGCAATCCTGGCTATCTGGCAAATCCTGGCAATCCTGGCAATGCCTGGCAATCCTGACAATCCTGGCTGTCCTGGCTGTCCTGACAATCCTGGCTGTCCTGGCTTGTCCTGGCAATCCTGGCTGTCCTGGCAATCCTGGCCAATCCCTGGCAATCTGGCAATCCTGGCAGCCCTGGCAATCCTGGCAGTCCAGTCTGGTGCCTGGCAGCCCTGGCTGTCCCTCTCTCCCCTGGATGCCACCCTGCTTTAGCCTTTTGCACACACTGGGCCCACGGAGGTGCAGCCTGACCCAAAGGTCTGAGGAGGAAAGTGCTGCCCCTCAGCAGAGAATCGAACCATTCCTGGGTTAAGGCCTCAAGGATTTCACTGTGGAAAAGCAAAGCAGCCAGGCTTGGGAAAAATGTCTGCACTAAACTTATTTATCTTCTCATTTCACAAACACATGTTTCTTCTACTGTATTTTTTTAAACATTCATTCAAGCTGTGCATAATATTTCAATCATTTTGAAATAGATTTACCCTCTGCTGGCAAATGAAAAAGGCATCCTGCTGACTGCTGGAGAAAGGGCCATGAATTAAAGTAACTGCTTTTGGTAAACTGACATGTGCTGGTTTGCTGTCTGTCTGCACACATGCTCCGGGAGGAACTGGGGGAAAGAACCCTAAACAATAAATAACAATAATAAAAACACCCCCTGGCACACTGTTCAGATGCTCCCACTGAGTTGCACTGCTGGATTGTGGCAGAGCTCTGCTGACAGCTCCAGAGAATGCCTGGACAGGGATGCACAATTCCCTGGAAATTCCACTGCTCACCCACAACCGAGTCAGCATGTGAGCAAAGCCTGACACACGTGGAAGGTGTCACATCCTCTTCCTGCTCCCAGGCAAACTGGGGTGGTCACACCTTGGGATCCCGCTGGGAATCAGCTGAGATTTCTTCCCCTCATTTTCCCCCTCACCCACCTGCCTTGATCCACGGTGCTGGCCCAGCTCCTGTTCCCCACATCACAGGGAGAAACCACGCACGGGTCAGGAATGTGAGCAGAGAAAGTGAGGGAAACTGTGCAAAGTTCCAAAACCCTCTGCTGAATCCCTTTGCTGCAGCCCAGGGACGATCTGACGCCACAGCACCTAAATCACATTTAACCCTGTGACAGCATCACTGGAACAGCAGTGGAGGAAGGCTGAAGCTCTCCCTGTGGCTGCTTGAAATACACACTAAAGAGAATTGCTGAGGCCAAGTTGACATTCCTGTGGTGGAAGAATCTGCCTGGGGACACTTGAACAAAGCCAGCGCTGCACAAGCTGATGTGAATGTGCTGCCAGGGGAGGTGGGCGACGCTGGGGTGGGGCTGGAGATGAAACACACTCAGTTTGTGACTCCTTTTTCAACACTATCTGGCCCAACTTCAGTACAGAAAACATCAAGGCCTCGCTCTCCTGGGCAGCCACATCCCAGCCAGCTGTGCAAAGTCACCACATTAACCCTTGTGACAGCCAGCATGGAGCAACAGGAACAAGGGGCTGGCGACATTCAGGGTGCTGGGGACTTCAGGGGATGCTGGGGACATTCAGGGGTGCTGGGGACATTCAGGGGTGGTCGGGGACATTCAGGGATATAGGGGACATTCGGATGTGGGCGACATAAGTTGTGATGCTGGGGACATTCAGGGTGTTGGGGACATTCAGGATGTTGGGGACATTCAGGGTGCTGGGACATTCAGGGATGTGGGGACATTCAGGGTGTTGGGGACATTCAGGGGTGCTGGGGACATTCAGGGATGATGGGGACATTCAGGGATGCTGGGGACATTCAGGGATGCTGGGGACATTCAGGGATGCTGGGACCATCAGGATGCTGGGACTCAGGATGCTGGGGACATTCAGGGGTGTGGGACATTCAGGGTGCTGGGGATCATCTATCAGGGTTTTGGGGACATTCAGGGTGTTGGGGACATTCAGGGATGCTGGGGACATTCAGGGGTGCTGGGGACATTCAGGGGTGTTGGGGACATTCAGGGCTGTTGGGGACATTCAGGGATGCTGGGGACATTCGGGGTGGCTGGGACATTCGGGGGTGCTGGGGACATTCAGGGATGATGGGGACATTCGGAGGTGCTGTCGCCAGAGCGATGCCGCGGTCCCCGCGCTGTTTTCTGTGCCGCTGCCACAGGATGGCACCGCTCACCTGCGGATCCGCAGCTCCGCAGCCCCAAACTCCGCGGCGCGATCTCGGAAAGCAAAGCAAGGCTTTATTGGGAGCGTTCCTTGTTTTATTGCACGAAGTTCAGTGCGTGCGGTGACTCGGTTTGGGCACGGGCCGTGCTCCTGGATGTGTTCAGCCCCTTCGCAGAAGAGCTGGGAATTTCGGCAGTGAATTTGGAGGTGATGTGCGAGTGGAGGGCTGGGGGCTGTGAACATCGGCAGCTGCTGCACCTGAAGAGGAGGGGAGGGTCAGGAACGGTGGGGGATGTCCTGATCTGTAACGTCAGACACGACCCTGCTCGCTGCTCTGTGCCCCAGATCCCCAGCGGTGTGGGGCTCATGCTGGGATCCCACAGCCTCTTCCAGCCTCACTGGTCCCAGGATTCACCCCAGACCTCCTCGGGAAGCCCCCAGTGCTCTCTCCCTGCTGATTTTGCAGCAGCCCCAAGCTCCCTGTTCAGCTAGGCCCTCCGGGCTCCTGGTGCAGCAGGAACCCCAAACCCCTCCAAGGAGTCGCTGTCACGGTGGCAGAGCCTGCAGAGCCACCCCATCCCTTGGGATGGTTCTGGAAGCCCAGATCCCATCCTTTTGTGCTGCTCTGCCTGGAGCTCCACAAACACCATGGAACCAGCCCAGAATCCCAGCTGGGTTTGGGTTGGAAGGGACCTTCGAGCCCATCTCATTCCACCCCGTGCCAGGCCCCCCTGCTCCCCTCTGGCCCTCATGGAGAAGGATGTGCTCCCCAAATTCCCACAGCCGGGTCGGGGTGCTGGTACCCCTGGGTCTGCAGGGTTTGCAAGGCGCTGCAAATAAAGGGCATTTTGGGGAGCTGCTCAGCTCCCTGTCAGCCCTGAGCCTCCAGAAATGGAGCATTAAGGGAAGTACTAAACCCTCCATATAAAAACCTGCCCAAACTGAACCCTCTCTTAATTAATTTTAATTTAACACTGTTATATCATATATATATATATATATATATATATATATATATAGGTCTCAGCCCATCCCCTGCATGGCCAGGGACATGTCCCACTGTCCCAGGTGGCTCCAAGCCCGTCCAACCTGGCTTTGGCACTCCAGGGGTCTGGCAGGTGTATATTTACGATAGATATACACACACACGTTATCCACAGGTCCTGAGGGTGACAGAAAGCCCAGGAAGGTGTTCAGGTCATTAGAGGGGCCTCTGGCAACTCTCCCAGGTCACTTCAGTCCCCCAGGGACCCCTGGAACACGGAGCCTGTGCTCCTGAGATGTCCGTGCCCAACCCCACGGGTGCAGCCAGGGACCTGCAGGGCTGACTCCATCCAGCACTGGGCTCTGCAGCTCAGGGAGACAGGAACTGCAGGGAAAGCCAAGGCAAATAATGAGTTTGCAGCAGTTCTGGAAAGGAAGGAGCCAGCCCTGTGGTGAAATGGCACAAACTGCCAGAGCCCCTGGCTGCCCATCATCCTTTGGACACTGCAGCTTCCAGCAGAGCTCCAGGACTGAATCCTGCTGTGCCTGCCCCTGGTTGGGAACAGCCAGTCCCTCCACCTGGGAACCTCCCCTTCCCAAAGCCCCTCCTGCTGCATTATTTATCCTGCCCTCCACCTGGGAACCTCCCCTTCCCAAAGCCCCTCCTGCTGCATTATTTATCCTGGTCAGGATGGCTGCTCAGCTGCAAACCCCGCTGTGCCCATCCCCTGCCTGCACAGGGCACATCCCTGGGGCTCCTTGAGGCAGCTCCCCCACTCTGGGGTGCAGGACTGATGGGGTTATTGCTGCCACGGCCTCAAAACTGCTCTGCCTTCGGTCCTCACGCTCAGTGGGTTTGGTATCAGGCTCTGTTTGCTGCTCTTGGAGCCTGAAGAGCTGATTTGTGCCAAGGAACTCTAATTTTGTTCTGATACAACAGAAAAATCTGAGCTTCGTGTGCAGGGATTTCTACCTCTGTAGTTGGAAAAACCATAACACACAAACTAAATTCTGTGTTGTCATTCACCACATGAACTTAACAGAGATCTCTCCATCCTTTTCTGATATGACAGAAAGCTTTATTTGCAGCAAGTTCTGCTATCACAGATGAAAACTGTCATGTGTATGTTACACTGGGCATTGTGCAAAAATAGACAAATAAGGTGTTTGAAGTGAATTTATAAATAGCAGCCCCTGTCAAGCCTCTGCAGCTCTAATTAACACCAAATGCAGACTTTGGTAGGCAGCAGGCTGAAGTCTCACCAACTAATTTCACAGGAGTTATTAAAAATCCTGGATCAGCACAGCAAAGCAGCCTGTAAAAGCTGTGTTATTGTAACGGGATAATGAAGTGAAGCTGGCTGCTCTCAGCCAGCATTCCCTGACTGATGGCTCCATCCTTGTGACACCGGGGTGGGAAATAGCAGCTGAGCTCATCCCTGCTTGGAGCACAACGCTTCAGACCCAGGCATTTGCTGCATGAAATATCACGAGGCAAGTCCAGCCTGGCACTAAATATTTTCATCAACAGAAGTTAAGGCAGATTTTCCTCATAATTAATGTCTTAATTAATTGGAGCTGGAGTGCATTTGTTGGACAGGAGTGTGAGAAATTGTCTTTGCTAAGGGAAGGTCTTGGCATGGGAGAACTCCCTGTCCCCTGTCCTGGCACAGGGAAATCCCTGTTCTTTGCCACAGCACTCTGCTGGAAATCTGCAGCTGTTTGCAAGTTCATCCTCAGGGCTAAAATACCATTTTTAGGTGCATAAAGCAAAAAGCCCCTCCTGTGTGTAAGGAGTGGGCTCTGGCATACGGGGACTATGGGCAGGAGGGATCCCAGGGATTCTGGACAGGAGAGATGCCAGGGATTCTGGGCAGTGATCCCAGTGATTCTGGGCAGTGATCTCAGGATTCTGGGCAGGAGAGATCCCAGTGATTCTGGGCAGGAGGGATCTCAGTGATTCTGGACAGTGATCTCAGGGATTCTGGGCAGGAGGGATCCCAGTGATTCTGGGCAGTGATCTCAGGGATTCTGGGCAGTGATCTCAGGGATTCTGGGCAGTGATCCAGGGATTCTGGGCAGTGATTTCAGGGATTCTGGGCAGTGATCTCAGGGATTCTGGGCAGTGATCTCAGGGATTCTGGGCAGTGATCCCAGTGATTCTGGGCAGTGATCCCAGGGATTCTGGGCAGTGATCTCAGGGATTCTGGGCAGTGATCTCAGGGATTCTGGGCAGTGATTTCAGGATCTGGGCAGCGATCTCAGGGATTCTGGGCAGGAGGGATCTCCATGGTTCTGGGCAGGAGGAATCCCAGGGATTCTGGGCAGGGATCTCAGGGATTCTGGGCAGGAGGAATCCCAGGGATTCTGGGCAGTGATCTCAGTGATTCTGCGGAGGATCTCAGTGATCTGGGCAGATGTGAAGTTCTGGGCAGTGATCTCAGGATTTGGACAGGAGAGATCCCAGTGATTCTGGGCAGTGATCCCAGGGATTCTGGGGCAGTAAGGATCTCAGTGATTCTGGGCAGGATCTCAGGGATTCTGGGCAGTGATCCCAGGAATTCTGAGGGATCCGAGGATTCCGCACGCTGATATCTCAGGTCTGGCAGTGACCCAGGGATTCATGGGCAGGTCCGGCTCGTACAGTGATTCGGATGCAGGAGATGATCTCAGTGATTCTGTGCTAGTGATCCCAGGGATTCTAGGGGTCAGTGATTGCCCCGAGTGAAATATTGGGCACGTGATCCTCATGATTCTTGGGCAGGATCTACCAGGTGATTCTGGCAGTGATCCGAGTGATTCTGGGCAGAATGTCGATTCTGCACGGTGATTCTGGCAGCGATCTAGGGCTGGGCAGTTGCATCTCAGTGATTCTGGGCAGTGATCTCAGTGATTCTGGGCAGTGATCCCAGGGATTCTGGGCAGGAGGGATCCCAGGGATTCTGGGCCGGAGGGATCTCTCTCAGGAATCATGGGCAGTGATCTCAGGGATTCTGGGCAGGAGAGATCCCAGGGCTGGCAGGTAAAGGATGTTTCATCCGGTAGTTTGAAGAAGCGAAATTCTAACCAATCCTCCAGCAGGGAGCTCCATCCTCCAGACTCCCAGCAGCAGGGATCAAAACCTGCTTCAAAATGCACTTCAAAGCAGGTTCCAAAGCTGCTGGCTGTAATGGAGCAGGAGGAATTCACACACACAGAGGCAGCAGCAGCTGAAATGGAGAAAACCAGCGCAGAGATCGGCCATGGGAGCTGGAGATCAGAGCCTGTGGAGTCACTGCTGGTTCTACCCAATGCACAGGCTGCACTCTCTATTTATAGAGAGTGGAATGTGGAGTTGATTTATAGAGGGGGAATGTGGAGTTAATTCATGTTTGAGTGAGATCCCATTGAGGGTTTGGGGCTGCTGGAACAGAAATCCTGGGGAAATACCAGATCCCTGGAAATCAGCAGCTGAATTTCCCCAATTACAATGGGAGCTGAGTCCTGAACTTGGATTTAGAGATTTTCTGCTGCCCTTGTTGACTCCCAGCTCGCAGCCATGTGATCCCAACCATCTGTCTGGTAAACTTTCTGATTTAAGCCTGAAATACTTGAATTCCATCTGCTTCATCCTCCTGGGAAAAGCAAAAAGTAACATTCAGGCTGTCTAATTCCTTGTTTGTTTTTTGTCCCAGACACTGGGCTGGGAGGGGAGATCCCCCCTGCTCCCACCCCTGGAGCTTCCAACGTGGCAAAGCCAGGCTGATATCAGGGGTACAAATTAACTCCAATCTCTGATTACTCTTTCTCTACCTGAGGAATGTAAACTATAAAAATCTGATGAAAATGCTCTAAAAGGTGCCTGGGAAGTGCCCCAGCAGTGTGAGGCTGTCTGGCACTCTGGGGTGAGATCTCCTTGCTCTGAGATATCTGGATTCCATGGGAATGCCCCTGTCAGGGGAAGGCAAAATCTGCCTAAAGCTAAATATTAGCAAATGCAACAAAAAATTGATGTCTAAATATAAATATTAGTAAATACTGGTGGCAATTAATGCTAGCAAGTGCCCTGAAGGGAAGGATGAAGGGAGTCAGAGAAGACCTGATCTGGGATGCTGCTGATCAGTCTCAGCAGGGCTCCTTTACCACCTTGAGCAGCCACAATCAGATGCTTCTTAAATTGTTGGTTATTTTAAAACATTTTTTTTCCTCCCAAGGTTTCTGCTGGCTAAATTTTGCTGTCGGGGACATCTCTGCACTCTGATAACCTTCAGATTCTGCCTTTAGATGCCTTTGTGCAATCTTGCCTTCTGATTTTCCTATTACTGGCAGGCAGGCAGGACACGGCATTCAAACGAAATACTTGATATTTCCACTGATGCTGCGCAGCCAGAATTAATCTTGCTGGTGCTGCAGTGGAAAACAACGGAGATAAGCAACAAACCACTCACTCTTGTGACTAAATTGAGCAACTCTGGTGGAATCCACAGAGGGAGCAGCTCTGGGGTGCTGGAATGGCCCTTTTCCCGAGGCAATCAAGCTTTGTCCTGGAGCTCAGCAACAAAAGGTTTTGTGCAGGAAGGAAATGCTGTGCTCGTGCAGCCCGGGCTTCCCAAGGCTTTATCAGGTCTGCAGCAGCTCCAGATATCTCTCAGGAGCACCGTGCAGAACTGCAGGAAGTGCCTGGGCCTGACCTTTCTCCACAATCAGAAGATTCCTTGGCAGAGCTTGTTTTTGCAGCCTCCAGCTCAGGAATGCTGCGGAGCTCTGGCTCTCCTGGGCTTTGGGGATAGGTGGGAAATGGAGTGGGGTGGGCACACTCAGACATTGCTGAGGGGTCTGGGGCACCCCAAGGGCCACCTCGACACTTCAGCTCCAGAGTTCTGGCTGCTCTTCCACCTTCTCCATGGACAAAAGCCAGAGCCTGGGTTTTAATCCCTTCCACAACCAAATCAGGTCTGATCAACTCTGACTCCTCAGCCACAAATTTTCTGGAATCAGTATTGCAGTGACCAGGGTGGGTTGCCACTACTGTGGAGCTTCTTTCTTGTCCTTTCTAGCTAAATTTAAATTCAAGCTCGTGCAGGTGTGAGAGGGGATGGAGACAGTGGGACAATATGATGCCTTGGAGGAGAAAACCATCTTTTATTTTGTCACTTTTTTTTTACATCATCTTCTTCATACAACCGTTTCATTGTAACATTAATACATTTTTAAAAAAACAACACCCATCAAGATAGCTTGCAAAATTATATATATTTTAATATCCAAAAAGTACATTGCATATATATAGTAGCAAAAGCCCCATTTCCATGGGCAGTTTCTTCATACTTAAAGATGAAGCGATTATTGCAGAAATGTTACTTAAAAACACCCTGAAAGCACTAAGACCTAACTGGATTAGCTTGATCTTCTCCTCCCCCTTTGTTAAATAATGGCATCAGTGCTTGTGTGTAACGCTCTGAGCAGATTGCAAAGCTCTGCTCTCAGACTCCCCTCCTGCAATCGGATGCACATGGACCGAATCTCGCCCCCACAGAGTCCCAGGGGTTGGTCTAGACTAGATAGTTGTGATCCTGTTAATTGGTTGCCACTTCATACAAGTTGGCTAATGGGTTGTACATGGAAATCTCGCCCCCCAGACATCTGTTCCAAACCCCAAACGCCTGTGGTTTACCCTCTGTTTACGGCACCAAACCGCCGCTCGTGCAGCATCACATTCACATGTGTGGAGCTGGGGGTGGCTGGGAACCCTGGCAGGGCTCAGATTTCCACAGAATCTCCAGCAGAAGCCATCGAAATGACGAAATGCTTCTCTTTTTATCTATGAAGTGGTTTAAGATCTTCCCAAGGAAAGTTCAGGATTGGGGTGAAAAGCGATCCCAGAATATTGTGATGGCTGCCTGGAGATGCTGGGCCTGTTTTCAATCAGCCCCAATGCAAACATGGGAATAAGTGGAATTCATTTGCGGACTAACCCAGAAAATCCTCTCCTCTAGACAAACCCAGGGCAATCTGGAAGGTTTCTGGCCACTTTGGGGGTCAATCATGGATCCAATTGCAGGACCAAGCCTAACTCCAACAGATACATTACTCATGTCTTTTTTTTTTTTTTTTTTTTAGCAAAAAGTACAAAGCTACAGCCCAAATGTACAGATTGAAAAGATGTACAAATTACATTAAAAAAATAAACAAAAACAACTGAGCTGATAGTAAAAAACAAACCTGCATTTGTGACCGAGGTCAACTCGTTTTATTTACTCTTTCTTTTTTAAAACTGTGAGATATAGGGAAAAATAACTCTGCATAATTTATACAGTAATTTGCCTTCTGGTTTGTTGACCCTTGGTTGGATGGTCTGACAAACGCACAGCGTTCGCGAATCGGTGCTTCCAGAGCCCGTGGCTCGGGCAGAGCCAGGGACCTGCTGTCGTTTATTCACTTCACTTCTGCTTTCAAGGAATGTCTGTGCTTGACTTTGCATCATGCTTGGTTCTGGTTCCTGCTGCTTGCTGCCATCAGACACAGTTGAATGAAGTTTTACTCTAGGAAAGTTCCTTCAATGCCCTTTACTTCTTCAAATATACATGTACAATATATATATATATATATAAATATTATTTAATTTCCAGTTGGTGAAGATCCTCCTCTGCCTTAGAGCTAAGATTCCAGTTGTGTTCCCCTGCAGCCCAACGTCCTCCACTCAATGGTCAAATGGCCAGTGAGAAAAGCCCATCGTGGTCATCTTTCCCTATGACCCACTGCTGGATCTATGCCTTGCCGAAAGCCTTTGAATCCTTAAAAATTCCTCTTAACCAAAAACTAAAAATCATTCCAGGGAATGGTGAAGCATCTTCATTGTCACTTCCTACAGAGGACACAAGCCTTTAACCCCAAAGAAAATGCAGAATACTGGCCCACAGGAGCTTCCATCTCTCAGTTCAAGACACAAGAGGCAAAGTTACAAAAGTAAAAGGTTTGGTCCAGGAATAACCAATATCCAGTTTTAATTCTCCCCCAGAAAGGCCACAATGATCCATTAAGGGTCCCCCAAAAAACCATAAAAATCCCAGGAGTAAAGAAAATGTCCAACCAGCTGCTCGAGGCCACTGGTAGACGAAAGCATTTAGTAATAGCTGCCCAAGTGCGGCGTGACGTGGCATGGGTGGCGGGGCACGTTAGGGGTTACAGGTAAAACTGCTTCCTGCAGGGGAGGTCCAATAGGGGGAGGCTGCTCCAAAGAAACTGGACGATGTGACAGGCATGGAGGAGGGGTGTGGGGGCACAAAGTTCACCTTCTGCTGGTGGGCGTGGTAGGACGGCATGTAGGACAGATCCGACGGGTACTTGTACATGGACGACTCGGTGGGGTGGGGCTGCAGGGCCTGGGCAATGCCGTGAAAGTCAAATTTGTAGGCGTAGCGCTTGCCGTGCACCTTGGTCATAATGTTCTTGTCGTAGTAGTAACGCAGCGCCCGGCTCAGCTTGTCGTAATTCATGTTGGGCTTGCTCTTGCGCTCGCCCCAGCGCCGCGCCACCTCGTCGGGGTCCGTCATCTTGAACTCGCCGTTGGTGCCCTCCCACGTGATGCAGGTGGCGTTGGAGCTGTCCGACAGCAGCTCCAGCAGGAACTGCCACAGCTGGATCTGCCCGCTGCCTGCAGACACGACAAGGGGACAGGAAATGACTCGGGCCTTCCTGCTCGGGGCACACACAAAGGCAGGAAACAGAAGGGCTATCTCGATGGCGGCTGGGAACTGCTCCTCCGGCCCTTGCAGAGGCGGCCCTAGCAGTGGATAAACTGTTCCCAGCAAACAAGTTATTCAGCCCTTTGTTCTGGGCCTGGGCCTGAGGTCACAGCAGATTTCATAATGGTTGCCTTTGGCCTTAAAATCCTCGGGCTGTTCATGAAGGGGGTTTTTTGTGAGGACATTGGTCTGCAGAGTTTTCACTGAGTGGTTACCACAATGTTCTTCATCCCTCCACTACTCACTGTTTGCCATGGAGGTTGTTTTAGATGCCTCCAGTTCCCTTTCTAGGGTGATTTGAGTCACACGGGATGATTTGTCCCCCACATGGCTCCTGGTTTTACTCAGTGGAGTTGTACCAATAGTTAAGAGTATGTTAAGAGCCTCAAGAGGAAGTTTCCTCACAGGCATCCCAGCTGTAGCAGTTTAGTTAGTTCAAGGAGGATTTACACCAGGCCCTACTCCTCAAAATCAGAGATTATTTACTGAAGATGATGTGCTAGGGACAGTCACACTGTGACTTTCAGAGATGTTTTGTGCCTTCCTTCATATAACCCACAGCAGACACTGAAAAATCACCCTGTGCTGTGAATCTGAGAGACCTGACTTAAATCCCCCATTAAAGTCCTCCTAGGGAATGCTGGGTTTGGGTAACAACACCCAGGATGGGGATTTTGTCCTGACAGAGATGATGTTGCACCCCTTCCTCACTTTTCTGTGAGGGTTTTGGCAAAAGCCCTTGTGAGGCCACAGCTGCTGAGGTCAGTGGCTCTCACAGGTCACCCAAGGGTGTGGGGACAGCAGCTGTAGCTCTGAAGGAGAATTTACCTCTTTGGTAATGGGGGTCTGAAATGTAAAGTGAACTCACCTGGATTGGCAAGACGGCTGCTGGTGGGGCCCAGGATCTGGTAGGGATCTAAAAATAAAAAAGAAAAATCATCCAACAAAATTTTAAGGATGTTTCATCAAAAAGAAACTCCAGGTCATTATGTTTGTTCTAGAAACCAAATTTTCATTTTCTTTCTTTGCTCTTTCTGCCCTCTCTCCCAGAGACTGGAAGTTCTCCTCTTTTTTCCTAGCAAACAACCACTAAGTATTTCTGGAATCCGAAATGGCACAGCCACAGCTGCTGGCACTGCTTTCAGATCTGCCTGCTCTCACAGTCTGGGATCTCCTTGGACACAGTGGCAACCTGATCATCCTGCACTCAGTGGCAACCAGAAAACATCAAACATGGAAAAAAAGAACTATGAGATTGGAGAACAGAACAAAACAGGAGCAAAGAAATGTCTCTTAATAAAAAAGAATGAAATAAAAAGGAGAGGAGATGAGATTTTCAGATTCACTTGTTAGCAGCTGAGCTTGCTGCCCTGGGAGGGCAAGGAAATATTGTCCCAAGTGTCTCTTTGTGACATGAACAGAGCATTCGAGAGATGAGAGTAACAGGAGTTTGTCGCTGGCTCCACCGAGGCGGAGTGCTTCTTGAAAACCCCACAAATCGTTTATTAGGAATGAATTCCTTCCCTTTTTGTGGGGCCTCCTCAGCCCTAATCTCTACACTTCTCCCGTGCCTCCCTCTGGTTGTGGTGATTTGGCTCCGCAGCGTTTGCCCGTGGATTGAACGGATGACAGGAGAGCCAAGCCCCGGAGCAGATGGAGGGACGGGGAGCAGCTCGGGCAGGGAAGGTGGGCTCGGTCCTTCAGAGCCCCGGGACAGCAGCAGGGAACACCCCCTGCCCTGCCCTTGCTGCCCTGCCCTGCCCAGCGGAGCTGCCTTCCCACTGTGTGCCGCTCCGGACCGGGCAGACCTGCGGGAATGGCTGGAGACGCTTCCGCGGGAGGGGACAGCGGTGATCCAGAGGGGATCGGGACCCTGCAGAGTCCGGGAGGGACAGGCTGGGATGATCCAGGGACCCTGCAGATCCTGGGAGGGACAGGCTGGGATGATCCAGGGGGGATCAGGACCCTGCAGATCCTGGGGAGGGACAGGCTGGGATGATCCAGAGGGGATCGGGACCCTGCAGATCCCGGGAGGGACAGGCTGGGATGATCCAAGGGATCAGGGAGACCCTGCAGATCCCGGGAGGGACAGGCTGGATTGATCCAGGGACCCTGCAGATCCTGGGGAGGACAGGGTGGGATGATCCAGGGGGGATGAGACCCTGCAGATCCGGGAGGGACAGGCTGGGGATGATCCAGAGGGGATCAGGAGCCTGCAAGATCCCGGGAGGGACAGCTGGGATGATCCAGAGGGGATCGGGATCCTGCAGATTCTGGAAGGGACAGGCTGGGATGATCCAGGGACCCTGCAGATCCTGGGGAGGGACAGGCTGGGATTAATCCGGGGGATGGGGACCCTGCAGATCCTCCCCCGGGAGGGACAGGCTGGGTGATCCAGGGACCTGCAGATCCTGGGAGGGACAGGCTGGGATGCTCCAGGACCCTGCAGATCCTGGGAGGGACAGGCTGGATGATCCAGACCCCTGCAGATCCTGGGGAACAGGCTGGGATGATCCAGGGATCCGTTCCTCTGCAGATCCTGGGAGGGACAGGCTGGGATAATCCAGAGGGGATCGAGACCCTGCAATGATCCTGGGAGGGACAGGCTGGGATGATCCAGGACCCTGCAGATCCTGGGAGGACAGGCTGGGATGATCCAGGGAATCGTTCCCCTGCAGATCCTGGCACTGGGATGTTCTGCTGACAGCCCAGCCCAACAGAGCCCATTTGGAGCAGCCCCACACATCCATCCCCCGCCGGCTGCTCCCAGTCCAGGGGCACAGGATCCCCCCTCACCTGGCTGGGGCCGCTGCTGCTCCGTTGTCTTATTCACATTTTGTGTTCCTGCGACAGGAGGGCCTGGAAAGAGAGAGGGGGTTTAGAGGGACAGAGAACAGGCACAAAGTACAAAATACACCCCACAGGAACCACAGCCACTGCAAGGGAAAGGTTGGCTCAGCCTAAGAGCTGAAGTTTTTGGGAATGCACTGTAAAATTAGGAAATGTCGCTAGAAATTTAAATTTTTGCTGTAAAATGAAAATATGCAGATAAGGAAAATATTATGTAGATGTTTATAATTTCCTAAACAGACAGTGAGACAAGGAAAATATTATGAGAGTAATTTATTAATTTTCTCTTATTGCACCTTAACTTCCCTTCTAGTTTGCATTCATGTTGTGAACAGAAAATTGGATTATTAAATGTATAAATTCTGACCTCCTTCCCTATTAGAACTTTTTTCACATTTTTTTGCAAATGTGAATTCTTTTTTTGGGAAAAAAAAAGGGGGGGGGTCTATCAAACATTTAGTTGAAAATATCGTGACTATTTGTACAAATCCCTCCAACAGGAAGATCTGTTCCTCCTCTTTGTGTCAGAACACTGTGACTCAGAGAATTCTCCCGTTTGGGGTGGGCACAACCCAGGAAGGCACAGAGCAAAGGGAGGGAGCTCTGGCAGTGCTGCCACCTTGATTTCCAGCAGCAGGGCCCTGCTGAGGGTTCACTGTGCCTGCCCTGCACAGGGAGAAACCCCAGCAGTGGCAGCAGGGGACGGTGGCTCAGAGCCAACAGCTAGGATATGGATTGTGGGGACATGGAATTGGGCTGGGATGGCACCCAGAGCTTACTGGGAATCCGAGACACCCTAAACCCGCATGGGGGGAGCAGGGCTTGAGCAGAGGGGCCTCATCTGCCACGGGAAAGTTGTAAGGAACTCTCAGAATGTGCCCAAACTGTTCAAGTCTGTCCCTAAAACCATCACAGCAGGGACAGGCCAGGGGTTAACAGGGAGTCTGTCCAGAGGATTTGCTCCTGGCCCCTTCAATCAAACCCCACAAGTATTACTCTGTCCATAACATCATTGTGCTTCGTATCCGTCCCCAATTCTACCTCTTACCTATCCCCAAACCTTCTGCCCCTCTGACATTCCTGCCCAAGCCTCATTCTGACCTTTCCCTGCACAGTTTGTGATTCCCATTGGCACAACTTTGCATTGGAGAGGGCAGAATTTGCATTGCTGCCTCATCCTGCTCTCCTGGCTGCACCACAGCAGGGATCCAATGACCAAAGACAGAGGCACAGAGGGGCTGAAATGACCTTTTCCCCAAAAAATCCTTGCAAGGATCTGGCTTTGTTTCGTGGTTCCACCTGGCTTAGGTTGTGTAGGGCTGCGTTTTCCCTCTCCTACATCTCCAAAGCTGCCCTGGCCCCTCACTTAGGGTGTAAATCGGGGTCAGTGCAGCAATGGGGCTCTGTGGGCAGCTCCCAAACTGGACACATTCTGCCTATGGAGTACTGCCTTGCACTCCAAATTCAGTGCCACCATCCCAGCCAAGAGGAGAACCCTTTCCCTTATCCCAGGATTCAGAGCACCACAGGCAGAGGAGGAGGAGGAGGAGGAGATGAGCCCTGTTATTATTTCACATAAGTTAAATATTTCATATTAATATTTAAATAAAGAAATATTAATTGATGTTAATATTTATTAGTTTTAAGGATTTCAACCCGGGGAGGTGGAGGAGTGGAAGTCACAAAAAGGAGGCTGTTCCAGGAGAGGGAAGAGGGAAAGGGTCCCTGCAGGGGAATTCTGAATGCCCCTGTGCCCTGCACTCGTGCCCGGGGGCTGTGCAGCTCCCTGGATCCATCGCGGCACTGGCACATTCCTCAGCGCTGGGAAAGCCGCCGAGGCTTTGAAATGACAGCCTTGCATTATTGGCATGGAAAGGAAACACAGAGGATGGGAGAGGGGAGGGTGGGGGCAGGGGAGGAGGGAGGAGGGAATGGGGAAAACAGAGTTCGTGTAATCTGCCCGTTTTATTTTTATTTTACTTGTTTGTTTTTTTCCCGTTTTACAGAAACCACAACCCACTGCAAATAGATCGGACTGGAAAACAAACCACTGTGGTTTCAGCCTGGGACAAAGAGTGGGATGAGACAGCTCGGGACAGGGAGGTGACAGCCCATCCATGGTGTGCCAGCAGGGAGCTGTAGCCCTAAAGGGAGCCCTGTCCCTAAAGGGAGACCTGTCCCTAAAGGGAGCCCTGTCCCTAAAGGGAGACCTGTCCTAAGGGACCTCTGGCCGACTGTCCCAAAGGGAGCCCTGTCCCTAAAGGGAGACCTGTCCCAAAGGGAGGGGTTGTCCCATTCCAAATCCCTGTCTCCATCCGTGCTCCCTGTCCCATTTAGGATCCTTGTTCCCATCAGTGCTCCCTGTCCCATTCCGTGCTCCCTGTCCCCATTTAGGGTCCCTGTCCCCACTGTCCCCATTTAGGATCCCTGTCCCCATTCCTGCTCCCTATCCCCATTTAGGATCCCTGTCCCCATTCCTGCTCCCTGTCCCCATTCCTGCTCCCTGTCCCCATTCCTGCCCCCTGTCCCCTCTCCTGTGGCCACACAAGCAGCAGCAGGGCTGTCCCCACCGTGGTGCTGTTGGGACCTTTGCCCCTGGCTCAGCCCCAGCAGCTGTCTGTGCTCTGAACCAGGGACATTCTGCTGTTCCTGGGGACATTTTCCTTCCTGGAACAGCCCCATGGAACCCCGATTTCCCTGAGTGAGCCCGAGCCCTGCCAGTGACCCAATCAGGAGAAAGGGGTGAGGGCTGAGGCAGCTCCTGCCTTTTCCCATGTCCTCTCTGCAGCCAGGCTCTGACTTGCATCACTCCCAAGGGAGATCCCTCTGAATTATTACAACCAGAGCTGTCAGGGCCATGTTCGGGGAATGCTCTAAAAAACCCAGAGTTCTGCACTGGGAAAAGCAAAACCTTCAGAAATTTCCACCAATCGAGATGTTACTGTACATTTTGGTTTGTTCATCAATCCATAGTTCTGCCCTAATGTAACATAAATGGAAATGCCACATGATGGTTTTGTTAAAATAAAGGTAGCCATTCTTTTCCAAACAGGAAAATCCTTTTTAAAATGGGGAAAAATTTCCTTCCCAAAAAGTAGCAGAAATCATTGAAAATTTTCAGTTTTCTCTGATTCTTTGGGGTCAGATCACAGCCTCAAGGGAATCCATTGCTACAATGATCCATTGGTGTGTTTTGAGAACATAAACAGGCCATGACTTGGAGAGATGATCCTGGTCCTTCTCTTGCTTCTCCAGATGGAGGAGCTTTGTCCCTTTGCAGGGAAGGAACCTGCTCCTCTCAGTGTCTCATTTTCCCCAACAAGTGACAGTGTTCCAGGCAGGTGTGCTGGATCCCCACGGCTGTTTGGGCTGTGCAGGATCAGAGCTTGGCTCTCTAGGAGCATTTGGCCCAGCCTGGTTAAAAGGATCCTTCCAAACCCCTCTCAATGGGTTTCTTGGCAGCCTGGATGTGAAAGGACAGCTTGAAAGGATGCTGTGAATGTGACTCAGCCCAAATTTCATCCAGGCTGGCTGAGATGAGTCCCTTTGCCTCAGTTTCCTCTGTAAATGTGGATTATGGAGCGAAGTGTGGGAATGTGTAGGGGCAGCTTTGTGTTGTAGGATGAGATTCAGTCCTGAATGTGACTTTGCTGTGGTAAAAAAGGGGTTAAATTCTTATCAGCAATGCAGGGCCTGCTACTGAAACCACCGTGTGCACTCAGCTACTGTGACTTTCCAGCTCTCCCTTCCCCCTCAAAATAAAAAAAAAAAAAAAAAAAAAAAAAAAAAAAAAAAAAAAAAAATCCAAATGCAGGAAGCTATTTTTAATTCACAAAAATCCCTGCAACGTGAAAGAACCACACCAGTCCTCTCAGCTTCCAGGCCCAGGCTCGAGAGCTGAACGTGTTTAAAGCAAAATGGGAAAGGCAGAGCCAGGGAACCCATCCAGAGACTGTTCCTGCAACCAAGGTCAGTTCCCAGGACCAGTGGCTCAAAGAGATCCTACAGAACTGCAGCCAGACCGGGACCAGGAGAGCCTTATCTGGCATTAAAACCACTTGGATTTTACACCAAAACTGGCCACGGGATGGAAATTCAATTAAAAGCCTTGGACTGAGGTTCTCTCCCGGTGTAAATCAGCAAATGGCTACAATGGAGTGGGGGCAAATTTATCCCAGAAAGGATCTGGTCCCCATATCTGGGTTAGACTTAAAAGGCCCTGTGGAACAAGAGCCCTATGACAAATGTGTGTTCAATACAAAATGGAATTAAAGAGCAGCAAATAAATCATAGATGCTTTCAAGAACTGTCGTTCTACAGCTGTCTGGTTTATGTCCAGAAATCCCCCAGCATGAATGCTCAGTCTATGAGGAGGAAGGTAAAGGATATTAATAATGCTTTGCACTTTCACAGCACCTTTCAAGCGAGGATCTCACAGCTTTGCAAACATTCTCACTCACAGCGCGCCTGGGAGGAAGGTTAAATATCATTTCATTTCTTCACAGGCACAAATGCACTTTCTGCAGGCTTCAGCAGCCTTTTCCAGGTGTGCTGCCTTTCCCAGAAATCAGGCTGTGGGGGCAGCTGCAGCCCTGATCTCTGCTCCTTTTAGCCTGGGCTCCACTTTCTCACCCCAAATCTGCCTCCACCTCTGCCTCCCATCAGTGCCCCCCTCTCCAGACAGCCCTGCACCCCCATCCCCTGGAGCTGTGTCCCCTCCCAGCCTCTGGGGCATATTTAGTCTGAGCAGACTGATAGATATTGCAGGGGGCAGGTGGACAGACACACAGACTCCCTGCCCAGGAAATCAGCCTGAAAACCCTCAGGTGAGTTCCCAGCCCACCGCCCCAAATCCCTGGCAGTCCTTCCAGCCTCAGGGCAGCTCTGCCCTGAGCAAGGCTTTAGGGAGTCTGTGTTTGAAATATGATGTATTAGGGAGCAAACCCTCTCTGATAAGCTTTAAAAAGTTCAAAAAAAAGTTTTAAAAACCCCAGTGTTTTATAAATCTGAGTGTTTGGGACAGAGGGGAGGCAAGGGGGGATTTCACTGAACAATGGGCTCACAGTGCCCGTGTTTCCTGAGCTGCTGGGAAGTGCTGACAGCCCCTTCATCCTGCTCCCTCTGAAGGAGCCTTCTCTGAGCAGAGTCAGGCTCCACTTTGTGCTACCAGCCCTGCTGAGGCCTTCCAGGAGAACAGCAAGCTTTGGGCATATCTGTATTTTTGGGAATATCTGTAATTTTCAGGCCCTTTTTTGTCTGGGAGGGATTCAGTGGGGCTGGGTAGTTTATGGACTAAGTCCCTCATAGGCACTCCAGGGGAATGTCATTCGAAATGCCACCTGTGCTGGCACCACAGGCAATGCTGGGGGGGAAGGGGAGCCCAGGAATGTCTGGACATGACACTTCCAGGGAAATTTGGCAGCTGGAGGATGGGAAGGGGCTTGTCCTAAATCATGGAGACAGAGCCAGGAGGGGAGACAGAGGGCAGGCAGGCCCAGGTGTCCTGGAGAATCCACACTTGTGATATGTCTCTAGTGGTCACTCAGGGTCCATTCTGTGGCAACCACTTTATGGGGAGAGAGGGGAAGGAGGGTCAGGGACATGGAGAACCCTGTGGATCCCATTTCAAAGTGCAGCCTTCTCCTTCCCTTCCTCATAACCTGCTTCAGTGGCATCCTCAAGGCCAGGTCCTCCCTGCAATCCCCGTGCCCCCAGTCCAGGCAGGACATTGATCCCAGAGCAGCTCCTCCTGCACTCCAGCTTTGGGCCATGCACTCTCCGTGCACAGCACAGGCAGCTTTTGCAAGGAGACCTCCTGCCTCAGGAGGAGGAGAGGACCCTGGCCTGGTGGCTGGAATTTAAATCAGATTCCCTAAACGGGGAAAACAGAGCAGGGCTCCTGGGGGCGCAAAGCTGGATTTAACCCAAGTGGTCCCTTGGGGTCTGTTTTGTGGCAGGGCAACAGGGAGAGGAGGGCACAGCATTTCCCCACGGCTCGTCCTGCCCAGGTGAGGCTGGCTGTGGTGGCACTGCCCTGGTGCCTTGGACAGGTCCCAGCGTGGCAACAAACCATGTGCTGCTGCAGCCCGGCCACGGCAGTGAGGTGTGCTCAGCTCTGTATGCCCAGCCCTGTGCCCAGCTCTGTGTGCCCAGCCCTGTGTCCAGCCTTGTGCCCAGCCTTGTGTCCAGCCCTGTCCCCAGCTCTGTGTGCCCAGCCCTGTGCCCAGCTCTGTGTCCATGTACCCAGCTCTGTACCCAGCTCTCTGTGCCCAGCCCTCACAGTGTTTCCTCCTCCTCCTGGGATCCCGCCGAGGAGCCGGGGCCGTGCTCAGACCCAGCCTGGGGCTTTGTGCAGGGCAAGAGAGCCAAGAACAGCCCCAGCCCCGCCTGGAAACACTCAGGGGTTGTTTTAAATGGTGACAGCGAACATGGAACATGGAGATCCCAGGGCCCTCGTGGCTCCATGGACACATTCTGTGTGCCCCACACCCATGAGACACCTCCTGCACCCATGGCGCACCTCCTGCACCCATGAGACACCTCCTGGACACATGAGACACCTCCTGGACACATGGGGCACCTCCTGCACCCACGGGACACCTCCTGCACACACAGAGACCATTCCTGATGATCCCAAACATGCAGAGGACATTTCTGGCTGTCCCAAACACACAGGACACCTCCTCCATACATGGGACACATCCTCTGCATGCAGAAAACATTCCTGACTGCCCCCCACACACACAGAGCACATTCTGACTGCCCCACAGCCACAGGACGTTCCTGCCTGCCCCACAGACAATGCAAACCTGCCAGGGTCAGCAGAGGGCAGCTCCAGCTCCTCCCAGCACGAAGCTGTGGAGGCTCAGGGCTTTCACCTGTCTGTAGCTGTGTGCAGGGATGGTGGGACAGGGCTGAGGACTCCTCTGCCCTTCCTGTCCAGGGACATTTACCCATGTCCAGGAACGAGTGTGTCACAGCTGAAGCCTCAAAACCTCACAGCATCACTCATCCTGCAAGGAATTGCTTTTCAACTTGTCATCTCTGCCAATTAAAACAATTAATTAGCATGTGTGCCACATGTTGTGCTGTTGTCACTCCTGGCCAGTGTTACTGTGACTGTGCTCATGAGACCTTCCCCTCCTCCAAGCACCAAACTCATTCTTTTCTCCTTCAAGACACAAAGTCCTGTTTCTTGAGCTAAGGAATCACCACTCCAGGGGTCAGAGGTGGAAATCAGTAATTCTAAGTCCCTTCACCAAGAAGAAGCAACTCACAGAGTGCAGAATGACATCAGAATTACTTCTCTTCTATGTTACCAGGCTATTTGATTATTCCACAATTGATAAATATTGTCAAACCATCTTTTGCACCCTTTACATCCCTCTGGCTGCACTGCTGGATTTGGTGATCTCAGAGGCTGTTCCACCCCAAAGGATTCTGTGGTTCTCTGATCTCTGCATTGCTGTTAACCTGTTTTACAGACCCCAGACCCAGGCCTGGAACAACACTGGGCTTTGACCTGGAGTCACATCACACCAAGTGAGAAGGGACTGGCCTCTGGATTTAGGTGAGGAATCTGCTGCAGAGAGGGATGTGAAGAAAAGATTTAGCTTGGGGAGTGTCTGAAAGTAGCCTGATTATGAATTACTGCCTTTATAGAAATACAGATCAGAGAGATCAAACATTTCTGATTGAAGTATTCCAGCTTTTCAGGTGGATTGAAGCCCTGGGGCTGGAGCCCACTTATTTCCAGAGTTAGACTGGATCTGGAGCTGAACATGCTGTAGCAATAGAACCAGGATTAAACATCACTGTCCCTGGAAGTGCCCCAGGCCAGGCTGGATGGGGTTTGGAGCAACCTGGGACAGTGGGAGATGTCCCTGCCCATGGAACTGGAATATCCACATTTTTCAGGCCTTCTTATTTCTTATTTGTTATTTCTTATTTCTTATTTGTTATTTGTTATTTCTTATTTGTTATTTGTTATTTCTTATTTCTTATTTCTGGATTCAGTGGGGCTGGGTAATTTATGGACTAAATGCTTTATGGGCACTCCAGGGGAATCTTCTTTGGAATGCCACCCATGCTGGCACCACTGGCAAGGCTGGGAAGGAAGGGAGAGCCCAGGAATCTTTGGAGCTGGCACTTCCATTGTGAAAACTGATGAGTTTTAAGATCCTTCCACTCCACCCCAACCCAGGGATTTTGGGATCTGTGGTTTCCAGAGGGGATTCCCTGAGCAGAGCGTGCTCAGGACAGCTCACAGCTTTGAGCCCTGCTGCCCCTGGGCAGAGCTGGGGTGCAGGGAAGGAGCCCCCCAGGGCAGCCCCAGACTCTGCTCCCTGCTTGGGCTCCAGGTCACTCCCTGCTCGCTCCGAGCCAGAGGCGACAGCCCCCAGTCGTGCCTGTGGCTGGAAAAACATCCCTGAGCTGTGCAGTGCTGGCACTTCCTGAGCCACGTCTGCCTCACCCCGTGCAAGCCTTACAAAGACACATTATGAAAAAAAGGAGGAAGTAATGAGAACTTTTTTTTTTTTTTCCCTTGTTGTTGCTTTTTTTTAATATCAGCAGCAGAAATCCCAATGCACAGCGCACGGAGACTGAAGAATGTGTCCTGAGAATCCCTCCCTGAGGCAGCTTGGAAAAGCAGATGCTTTTCAGCCAGCAGAGATGGTCCCGAGCCACGCAGGGCTGCAGGCACAGCCAAGGCATGGCTGCACAGCCTGTGTTTCTGAGCATCCTCTGACACCCACAGAACCACCCAAAACACACCCAGGAGTGGGCAGGATGTGCCCATGGCACTGTGGGGATTTAACCCTCAGTACAGGGTATAAAACCAAACCCAAACCACACCCAGGAGCAGGCAGGATGTGCCCATGGCACTGTGGGGATTTAACCCTCAGTACAGGGTATAAAACCAAACCCAAAACACACCCAGGAGCAGGCAGGATGTGCCCATGGCACTGTGGGGATTTAACCCTCAGTACAGGGCATAAAACCAAACCCAAAACACACCCAGGAGCAGGCAGGATGTGCCCACGGAACTGGGGGATTTCACCCCCAGTATGAGGTGCAAAACCAAACCAACTACGCTCTTGTTGAAAACACAATGCAGAAAGTAAAAAAAAAAAACAACAAAAGCCTCCCATCCATGGAGAAAAAGGCCACGCACACAGGAGGGCAAAGGGAAGACACACATGCAATTTTACAGTTTTTAAGTCATTATCAGCAAACAAATTAACTCTTGCTTGAGGAAACAGCCAAAGCACTTCCAAGGCTGTGGAAGGGGGGGCCTGGCACCCCAGCAAAGTGTGACACCCCCCACCCCCAGTGCAATAACACCCCTTGCACTGCACCCCAGGCAAAAAAATAATGGCTCTTTTGCTGGGGGAAAAGGAAGGATAATGGTTACTTAGAAAGTGCTCCAGACAAGCTGTCAGGTTGAATTCAGAGAACTGGAGTCTACTCTGGGACAGCGCTGGCTCGGGGTGATCCCTTGTGAGTTGGGTTTCCTGCCTGCTACAGCTTAAAGACAACGATTCTTTGTTTCCAGTTTTTCTGGTGAAAAAACACACGCCTGCCTCCGAAGAGGGTCAGGGAGAAAGCAGACAAAACACTAACTCTGGAATTTCAAAGGAAAACAATTAAAAAAAAAGAAAGTATAAAAAGCAAAATCCGAGCGCGCTGGCTACTGTCTCCCCTGAACTCATAAATCCCTGCTTGGCCAAACAGCCAAAATGAAAGAAGACCTAAAAAAGCCTCCCCTTTCTCCGCTGCCAAGCTAAAAATGGGATATTTCATCACCAGGCACACAAATATCATCGAGAAATGTTTTAGCAAGTACAGACAATTAGGGGGGCACAAAGCTGCAGCTGCTTTTCCTCTGCCCTGACTGAGGCTGGAGGATTTAAAACCTTTGCTGTGAAAAGGGGCTGCACTGACATGCTCAGAGTCACTGAAACTGGACAAGATTTTTCACTACAACCTTTCAGATCTGAAAAATGGCCTTTCCAGGAGAAGGCTTTAATGCAGGAATTTGAAAGTGTTTTTCTGTGGGAGCTGTGCTTATGCAACCACATTCCCTGCAGTCTCTGCCCCTCTCTCCCCAGTCTCTCAAAATTTGAACCCGTCACCCCAAATTGTCACTGAATTTGACAAGTGGGAGAGAAGAGTTTTGAGGAGTTCCTACGAATTTAGAGGAAGCTGCAGGGAAAAGAGAAGAGCAGTTGCAGCCTTGATGGTGAGAAGAGCAGCTGCAAAGACTTGAATTTTGTGAGGTACCAGGGAATTGGTGTGAGAGAGAATTTACTGATGCTTCAACACCAGGAAAATCTTCCTTAGGGCCTCACAACGAATATGGATACAAATCTTCAGGAAACCATGCTGAGTTTCAGAGTTCACTGATTTATTTATCTTCTTAGATTTGCCAACAGCCCCACCAAACACACAAACACACACCTTGTACCTAAACATCCTCATTGTTCACACAACCACTTCTATAATGGGAACATAAACATGGGATAACCACAGAAAAAGAACGCTTAAAATCCACCCCTCCATCCCTATTCATGCATTCACATAGAGATTTTTCCCTTTTTGAAAGGCAGCACATCCCTTTTTCCTGCTTTGCTCTGCTTGAGTTTGTGTCTAAGACTTTGGGCTGGTTTGTCACTGTGCTCAGCCAAGTCTGGGAGGCTCAAGGAGGATGAGATGCTCCCTGACAGGAGCCTGGTGGGGGCTGGGATTTCTCTCAGGAAACAGCAACAGAACAAGAGGGAACAGCCTCAAGTTGTGCTGGAGGAGGTTCAGGTTGGACATCAGGAGGAATTTCTTCCTGGAAAGGGTGGTCAGGCCTTGGCAGGGGCTGCCCAGGGAGGTTTGGAGTGCCCATCCCTGGAGTGTCCAAGGAAGGGCTGGAGGTGGCACTCAGAGCTCTGGGCTGGGGACAAGGTGCAGATTGGGCACAGGATGGGCTCGATGGTCTCAGGGGTCTTTTCCAGTTCTGGCATTCAGGGGTTCTATTGCCTTGGGCTGAACCTGGCACATGCAGAGGACAGTGCTGGATCTGGATTCTGAACCAAGATCCTAAATGACCTTGAGACAAACAGCCCCAGGAGCCCTGTGGTCCATGTTCTGTGCGATGCTGAGCCTGCTTTCACCCCCTGGGCCACCTCCTGGGATCAGCACATTCTGAAAGCACCACACACCCCAGCCCAGGCATTCCCATGGGTTACACAGCCACGGGGAACTTCACACATCCACAGTCCAGGGTTCTGCCTCACTGGGAGCTGCCAGCCCTGCCCTGGGCTCTGCTCCTGCCCAGCATTTCGCTCATGTGTTAAACACAGGAATCACACAGACCTCGACACGCTGAAAACCGAGCACAGCTTTCAAACCATGCTGGAGCCAGGCCAGGGAGCTCAGAGCCCCTGGGGACAGGGCCCTTTGGCCTCCCAAGGTTGTTGAATGTGCATATTCTTCCCCTTTCCCTATGGAAACCTGCTCCAGTGACCCCGCTCTGCAAGAGAGCAGGGTCAGCTCTCCCCGGACCAGGGCAGATCTGTGGGGTCAGGTTCCTGTGCCCTGTCCCTCAGTGCTCCAAACAGCCCCAGAAAATGAACCAGACCATCTCTGCAGTGCAGGGCTGGGAGGGGGACATGGCTCCTGCCATTCAGCCTCATCTCCCAGAAAATTGCTCTCCAGCCAAAAAATACTGGTGATTTTCCTTAGAGCCATTTACTCCTCGAGGCAGCTGAAGACAATTTGTCCCAGTAATGCTCAGCCCCATCCTTTGGAGTGTTTATGAGGCTGGGAAGGGAAGAAGCTCAGGCAACAGGACAAGGGTTCTATCTGTCTGTTCTGATGTGAGAACAGCCCTCAGCTGCCCTGTGCCCCAGCTGTGGCTTTTACAGGATCTGCTGTAAAGATCCCCAAGATTTCTGCTGTAAGGATCTGCAGTTTAAGGGCCCCAAAGCAGAGCTGCAACTCCTGCTGTTTGAAGAGAATGAGAGGGCAGAAAACAGAAGGAAAAAGGGAGTCCAGTCTGCAGCTGCAGCCAGGGCACCAAAGGCAGCCCTGGGATGGCAGTGGGACACGGGCCAGGCTCCCTGTGCTCCTGGGGACACCATTCTGGGGGAGGGAGCATCTGGAACATCTGCAGCTGTCTGTGCTGCAGCTGCACTTTTTTTTTTTGCCATGTAGGTTCTTTTTTTCCAGCCGTGGATGGAACATGTTGTGTAAAGCCCAGTGTAAATGTATGCAAAGAGCTCGTGGCTCTCCCTGGAATCTGCACCAGCAAGTTACTTGCCTTGGTTATATAGAAAAATCACAGGAGGAGAGGAGAAAGTGGTATTCTTATCCTATCTTTGGCATTTTTGGTACAATTTCATCACCTGCTTTTGAAGCCTCAAGGGAAGGTAGTTAGAAAAACTCATCTGTTTTTATTCACAGGCAAAGAAAAATTTACAGGACTGGTAGATTCCAGATGCATTGACATGAAGAAAAATGTTTAATCTTTTGAGAGGTTAACTTGTAAAAATCATGATTATTAACCTGGAATTCCTTTTCCAGAGGAATATCATCCTCTTGAAGCGAGCCCATTAAAAAGGAAACAAGGAAAATCTTGTTTCCTGACAAACCAGACTGAGGCTGAGGAATTCCAAGTCCAGTTTTATGAGCATCACCGGTTTCTGCTGTGCTATTGGATCAGACATTTCATTCTGCTCGCCCTGTCCCTTATCTGCCAGCCTGTCATGTTCTCCTGACTCCTGTCCTGACATCTTATCTCAGCAATAACCCCAGTGGGCTGCAGTGGGGGACTTTATCCCACACCAACATCCAGTGTAGAAGGAATGATGGAATTTGTGCCTTGTAGGAAGAAATGGAGGAGGAATAGATGGGATTTCAACATTTCTATGTAATTCTTAATTTTTATTTGCCTGTCCCTGGGGTGTGCTTGGTCCTTTATTGACACATGATGAAAGTTCCATGTGAAGCTGAGGGCTCCACGCTGACAGCAGTGAGCCCAGAGCTCTGTCAGCTGCACTACAGAGACACTCTTGAGGCCACAAAAAATGCAGGGGGAGGGACAATTTTTCCTCAAATTTCTTGCAGCCTGAGTGACTCAAGGCCTGAGTCACAGTGTTTAAAAATTTAGAGGCGTGCAGTTCTTCACAGAGCTCTTCGCTTCAATTAAAAAAAAATCAAAAAGAAAAAAGCATTCACACTTTTCTTGGCTTTATTTTTAGCAACTGCTTGGCCTGAGACAGAATGAGCAGAGGTTTGGATGTGAGGGGAAATTGTGGAGGAACATGTGTGCCTGCTTTACTCACACAGGAGCAAGACCAGCTCAGATGAACTTTAAATAGATGCTGGTTAATGTCAAAGCAGCAGTCACAGCATGGCCTGAGTGGCTCTGTCCCTGTGATGGCCCTGCTTTGTCCTGTGATGTCCCTGCTCTATCAACTGCTGCTGCCTCAGAGCAGAGAGCAGTGTGCCAGGGAGCTCAGGTGGGCAGGGACATGCTGGGCAAAAGGAGCTGCTGCAAAAAGCTGCCCTGGTCTGGTGTCCAGGTTCAATGTTAGGGATGAAATGCAGGGAGAAGGAAAAGCTCTGAGAGTGGCAGGGAACACTCCATGCAGGAGCTGGTGAAATGTGGGCTCTGTTTGCTGCAGCCCTGCAGGGGAACAGGGGGTTTTGTCTCTCTGACTACTTCCAAAAAAGACCTTCTGCCTTTCCCCCCTGCTCTGTGCAATCCAAACTTGTGGCTGGTCCATGAGACCATGTCCTCCTGATTAGCAGAGAGATGTTTGTGTGTCACAGTTCATGTGTGACAGTGAGGGGACTGGCACAGAGACAGGCTGGGGTAAGCAGGAGATTCCTTCCCTTCCCAGAATCTTTCCAGTGCTGAGGCCGAACACTGGGAGCACTGGGAGCACTGGGAGCAAACCCAAATCCTGCAGAAGCACAGAGGGAAGGGAAAGCCCCACTGAGGGCTACATCCCTACACATGGGGTTACAGACTCCACACAGGAGCTGTAGGAAACAAGAACAGACTTTTGCTCTTTATCGCCCTATTTAGCTGTTATGAATTCAACCTCTTTATCACCCTATTTAGCTGTTATCAATTCTACTCTTCTCTGTGCAGATAAGGGATGTGCATCATCCTGTCCCACACAAGGTGATCCTTAAGGTCCCTTCCAACCCAAAGCATTGTGGCATTCTGTGATCACACCCATCACACAACAGCTTTCTCCTGACTGACAGTCCAGTTTGGCAATAAAATAGAAAAAAAGAGCTGGACTAGAGCTGCAGAGGAAAACCTGAAACACTTGACAGAGGGATACACAAACAGCTCAAAAGCCTGAAGGAGCCTCAGAAAGGTTATTAACTTTTAAATATCAAGATTTCTAAGCTGCAGCTACATGGTCAGAATTTGAACTAGATTTTTTAAAAATGGGTTATTTGAAACAAAAAGAAAATCAAAATGTTCCAAAATGGAAGTGTCAAAAAGATACATTTAGTCTTCCCTGCTGGTTGAAATGTGCTAGAGATTCATGGATGGGTTTGGAACACCTGAATGGCCTCGGTTCAGTAATTTTATCCTTTCAAGTGTGAACTCAGAGAGAAACTGTCTCAGGTCTTGCTGTCTGTGTGAGATTTCAGATTGCTCACATCAGGAACAAATCTGTGCCTTCAGTTCAGCAGCTCAGGAAAACACCAGTGTGACAGTGACACATTTGATGCCACACTGCTGACTGGACAAGCAGAGATGGCATTTCCAGCCTGGATGAGACAGCACAGAGTGAATTATTCTATTTTAACCAAGCTGTGCACACAGAGCAGAGCAGAACATTTTCATGCCGAGGATATTACTAAAAATGTCTACATTTAACCCAGTCAAACCCAGAACATTGATATGCATGACACTGACCTTCTTTGGTGGCAAGACGTGAGGAATCTGTGTGGGATGGAGTGTTGTAGACCAGCAGTGAGCTACCTGCAAGGCAAGGACAAGGAATTAGTGCAGTCTGGGCATGCTGTGCCACAGGAAACCATGAGAGCAGGTAAGAAATGTTCTTATTGGCATCAAAAACCCCTAATTTTGCAGCCAGCTGGGCACACATTTTCTGTGGAATTCTTCGAAAAGCTTGGCAGCTGTCACATGTGCTGCTGTTTCTTCACTTGTAAAAAATAAAGATATTTGTCTCCACTGAGTGCCTTGATGTTCCCCATTGCAAACTGACCTAAAAGGGTGAGGCTGGTCAGTGCATTTATCCAGGTATAGAATCCATCCCAGCACAGCCTCCAGAAATGCCTGTGGCACAGATTCTGAGACAGGACAAGGAAGAAACTCTTCTCTCTCTGGCCGTGATAGAGAAATTTCCAGTTTGAGGAACAGGCAGGAGAAAAGACATGAATTGCACTGTCAGGACCTGGCCATTTTTAGAGTGTCACATGCTTGGTTTGGGGCCAGCAGCTGCACAGATCTCAATGGGATTCCAGCAGCTCCCATGCTTTGGGGAATTTGAGAGCAGCTCTCCTTGTTCAGAGGCCTTTCCTTCCAGCCCAACTTACACACAAATGCCCAGGAGCAGCACAAAAAGGAACCCACTGGAAGGGTCTCTGCTCTGCAGTCTGTGCTGGAAATGTTCTTTTCAAAGCATTTCCCTCTGGTTCTCCTGGAAATGGAGGAGACCCTGGGAGCTCTGGGAAGCCACTGTGAAATGCCCATTTCACGGCTGTCTGGTTCTGTGTGCTCACACAATCCCTGGGCTCACCTTCCCTGCCACTCCTTGGTGTCCGTGACACCCCTGACGAGGCACAGGGCCCTGTTTGTGGGGATGATGGCAAGGGAGCAGCACCAATCCTGCCCCGAGGGTGCTTCCACAGACCCATCCTGCTCCCCAGACCCCCTGGGCTCAGTGGGGTTCTGTCCCTGAGCCCTTCCAGAGCCCTCGGCAGCGCTGGGGACTCCTCTTTGCAGGCACCAGCTGATGGGGACTTTGTGGCTGAGCCATGCAGTGCCTCGTTCCTCTGATCCACACCATCCCAAATGACCTCAGCTGCCCCTCAGTACCTCCAGTGTCTCTCTTTCTTGGGGGAGCTGAGGTTCAGGCAGTTCCCTGCCAGGATTCAGAGTTACTGCAGGTGCTGGACCCTGCTGGCCCTCTGCTCCAGGGTGTTTTTTTGTTTGTTTGTTTGTTTGTTTTTGTTTGTTTTTTAATACAACTTCAGTCAAAGAACCTGTTTGCCTTTGACCCAAGGAAGGGTCCTAAAGTTTCTTTCCAAAGCCTGATGAAGTTAACATCTCAACAGAGCAGAGTAGCACCGAAGATAAGAACCATCAACAGCCATCAAGATCTATCAACGGCCAATAACAGAACATCAGCCCTGGTGTGGTCAGAGGCACCTGGTCTAGGAAAAGAAAGATAAGAAGAAAGACCTAATTAGCATCAGAGGCGAAGAAATCCAGATCCAATAGGAACCCAAATACTGAGAACTGCACAGCGTTGGACCAATGAACATTAAACCAATAGAGTTCTATGGGTTTTGACTGTATAAAGTTTGGGGA